>SNQJ01S0034611.1:0-55936 GCA_010110895.2 Picea sitchensis
GCTTCTGCAAGTCCATTCAAGATAGCATTCATTCCCTTAGCATTAAAGCTAAATTCTAACTTATCATCCTTGGAAGCTAGCACAACAGGCTTTATGTATCCAATCTCTACTACATCCCAAACATCAACACCTAAGGCCATTAGGTATGTTCTCATTCTAACCTTCCAAAAGGAATTTTTTTTTCCATCAAATAGAGGAGGCTTAGTGGCTGAAGTCCCTTCATGACTTGTCATGTTTAAGCTTACAGATCTACATTTAGATAAAAGGAACTGGCTCTGATACCAATTGTTGAAATTACTAAGGCAACTGAGAGGGGGGGGTGAATCAGTTATTACTGTGCTTAAACAATATTAAGTCTATTAAGCCATTTTTAATCTTTCATCAAGTGACCATAAATATTATACATAATATGAACAACATAAATAATGAGCATCAATCACACATAAAATATACACAGAGACAAATTTTCACAAGGAAACCCATAAAGGGAGAAAACCTCTTCTTCTTTGAAATGATAGGCAATATTTTAAGTTCTATACATCATCTATGTTTGAGAACCAACTCAAAGTGAGGCTACTACCTCTATTTTACAAGATCCAACTTGTTGAGAGCACCAACTCTCTGGTTTCTCTAGCACCGACTAGAAGGAAGCACCAACTCCCTGAGTGTTCCAACACTGACTGGATGGAAGCACCTACTTCCCCTTATACAAGCACCAACTCTCTGGTTTCTCTAGCACCCACTAGAAGGAAGCACCAACTCCCTGAGTGTTCCAGCACCAATTGGATGGAAGCACCTACTTCCACTTATACAAGAACCAACTTGCATATAGAAAACTCTGTGTTTTCCTAAGCACCACCCTGCCACCCTGTTTTCTAGCCACAACTAGATGGAAGCTACAACTCCCAATATTCAAGAACTGACTCGAATATCAAAGGACCACAGTCCTCCCTAGCACCACCCTACCTCCCAGATTATAAATAAATGATTGAATAACCAACAACACAGATAAATC
Organism: Picea sitchensis; assembly: GCA_010110895.2. Taxonomy (NCBI): domain Eukaryota; kingdom Viridiplantae; phylum Streptophyta; class Pinopsida; order Pinales; family Pinaceae; genus Picea; species Picea sitchensis. The sequence continues at coordinate 1,016 of SNQJ01S0034611.1, forward strand.
GATTCTTACCACTTCTTCTCTGTTCAGCAAATCTGGTCTGCTTCTAATTGTTTTGCAATTCTTCTCTTCCTCTGTCTGTTCTGCAATTCTTATATGCTTCAAGTTGTTCTGCAATTCTTCTCTTTCTTCTATCTATTCCTCATCTATTACTCATCTCTGAGTTTTATCTCACACTGTGCATATTGTCGGTCTCACACTATGCATACTGTAATTTTCCCTTTCTTACAGTTCAACTCATTTTTCATTCAGAATGACCAACCACACACAATCATTGCATGTTTATTTTATACACTACAACCCCTTCAGTTACCCCTCAAATCCCTAGAACAATGCTTCAAAAAATGAAACGCCAACCGTCCAAGAACCATGATTCGGTTCTACTAACTGAATCGTAACCGAACAATTAATCATGAAGAGCAACAATAGACCTTCGATCAGATTTCCAAGTATCCAACACCGTTGGATTACAAGCATAGGGTATCGCATTGATTTCGCCATTTGGTATTTCGGCATTTCGGCCTTCCTGTGGTGAAGAGCCTTGACTCTTCATGTTACGATCACTGAAAAGGAGCTTAGCTTGGTGCTAGCTCCTCCCTCTCACATGACCACTGATGGTGACCACAGCCTACACCAAAAGGTTTTTTTTGCATTTCGACATTTCGACATTTTGACATTCCTGTGAAGAAGTGTCTCGACACTCCAAGTCGCAATCCCCAAAATGGAGCCAGATCAACGGTCCACAAAACTTCATAATTTGATCCCTTCTTTTCTTAATCGAACGACTGATGGGATTTTGACATTTTTCCCTTCGAGTCATCATGACTCCAACATTATACAATTCATGATCACAAAATCTTCGAAGTGATCGGATGGTTCACATAACCCACTGAGATGGACGGTTGACGAGATTTCAGAGTTTTTCCTTTCGGGTTTTCGAGACTCACAATAGTCCCTTTCGACATTTCATGATTTCATCATTCTTGTCGTGAGTTTCCTTGACACCTCCAACTCCCGGTATATGAAACTCCAAAATGTAGATTAAGTCGTGGTTTCGCATTTCGCAATTTCATCATTCTTGTCGTGAGTTGCTTCCTTGATTACTGGAGTTTACGCTTCTGATCTTGCCATGCGATCATCGTTGCACTGCTGGTCTTGCCACTTTCTCTTGTTCATCATTGTCAGGCTGAGCTTTCCATCAATGAAAAACAAATACTCTACCTTCTGTCTGCCCGTAATAAATATGCCAACAGATTGGAGGTCCTGCAACACAGAGGGTGTCTCAGTTGCTTGTATGGCATGTATTTGGGAAATAACTCTTGAATGACCTTTTCTGAGAAGCTTTTCCATGTGATGGGAACTAATGATCTCAGGGGAACCAATGGTGATGCCTTGGAAATTATATTTTTGGCCCTCCTGGTTGAATTACATGGTTAATTCCTTAAAATCCATGAGAATGGGACCCAAATTCCTTAGCGAGTCTGCACCCAACACAATGTCACAACCGCCCATGTCGATAGCAAACATATAATATTTGAGGTGGTAGTCACCAATTTGGAGACACACATTTTCACAATGCCCTCCACATTTCATGGACCCTCCATTGGCAATCATGATTTGGAAATTATTGACTGCACAGATATAGCAATTAGTTTCTTGGGAAATGTGGCGATGAATAAAATTATGGGTGCTTCCACTATCAACAAGAATGATGACCTTTCTATGCTTGATGTAGCCAATTATTTTGAGGGTTTGGAAAGCAGAGAAGCCTATGAGAGCATTTAGGGAAATGACTGGTTCAACTTTGGGAGGGTCCAAGGGAGGGGTTATATTAGTGGGTTTAGGTAACACAGAATTAAGGGAAGCTTCAACATCCTCTTCTGAAACGTCCTCCGAGATGGCCATAAAAATATTTTGTTCCTTACACTTGTGTCCCGAAAAATATTTGTCGTCACAATTATAACAAAGGCCTTTGAGTTGGCCTTCAACCATTTCGGCCCTGGTCAATTTTTAGATCTTTAGTGGAGTAGAAGGAGGAGTGGGATTTACTGGTTTAATGTGAGGGATAAAGGAGGGTTTTCGGTTTTGAGAAGAGACAACCTGTTGTGTTTCCTTAGCTCTTTTAGTAGCCTCCACCCAACTCTAAGGCCGAGCCATGAGGACATGGGCATGAATCTCATCCTTGAGGCCACTGATAAAACATTCTCAAAAAAGGCATCATACATGCCATCTGTACGAAAAGGTAGTCGCTATGCATCATACATGCCATCTGTACGAAAATAAGATATAAAGTATTCCGCTATTCTATATTTTTTCAACTTTTTCAAATGACCTAAATGGATGGTGTCAGTATCAAATCATTCATAAAGCTATACCACAAAGTGTGTCCAAGCAACATACCCTTGATGAGAAGTTTTTCTCCATTTCCACTGTTGCCAGTGTTCTTGATCTAGATGGAGAGCACCATACCGGAGTTTGGCCAAGTCATCTGTAATTTCATACAAAGAGAAATAATGTTCCATTTGAGTTACCCAACCAGTGGGATCCGAGCCATCAAATTTGGTCATATCCACACGTAGAAGGCATGGGTCATGTTGAAAGTGATGGGGATGGAAATTATGGTAAGGAGATGAAATTTTAGCTTTGGTATGAAAAGGTGGGTCAGATAAAGGGGGATATGTAGGGATATGCAACTTGGTGCAGATCATCGAAGTGACAGATTCAAACTGGGTAGTAATGTCTTGTTTGAGGTCGTCTTTGAGTTCCTCTATTGAGGCAGTGATGGAGGAATGCATGTTTTTATTGATGGTGGAAATATTGGGACTAAGTTGTCTCACTTTTGTTGGGTTTCTGTGAAATCATATTACAAGGTATTGAAACGAGCTTCCAAGTCTTGGCTACGGGTATGGGCCATGATGAGGAGGGAACCAAAAAGGGGTGGGTGGGGTAAAAACATTTCCTGAAAAATGATAGGTATGAGTGTGATAAGGGCGAAGAGATAAATCCAATGGAATAGGTCTCAAATAATGGTCCAACAAAATCCAGACTTTTTTTTTTTTTTTTTACACCTGCGGAGTTATACTCTGGTCTAAAGAATACTACAGTGATGAAATGCCCAGATGATTAATCAGGAAGAAATTTGTAGTGATTTGGAAACTCGAATGCAGGAGACACAGTTGCGCGGCAATAGGTCTTGTCTGTTTTTTTTTTTTTTTTTTGTCCCCAAGGGTTAGGTATTCAAGGTTTCTACAGATAAGGATTTTCCCTGTGCTATAACTCTCTGATATATGTGTGGGGTCCAATAATAGTACTCGGCCCAATATCTCAAGGCACCAACTAAGTAGGCTAGACCGTGCCCTTAGCCGTACTACCCGACCACCCAGGTACTAGAGATTATGTTCCCGAGTGTTGTTCTCGGTGGCACTATAGCAGTCAGGTGGCCAATCAATTTATCTAAAGAGGGCTTTAGGAAATATAGGTCGATCCGTATACAGGTGTTGTCTGATGTCCTACCACTTGAAGGTGTATCAACAGGGGTTACAAGGGTGGCCAACGGATGTGTGATTAAGTACCAATTGTATTTCCTACGTGTATGAATCCCCGATTGTGGTTTTATGCGCATAATGATAGATCTTTGTAGCTTAAAGACATCAAAATACGTCTCTACCCTGAAAAAAATTAACCCACAATTTTCTGCTGAGAAAAGTGCTCTGATACCACTTGTAATATTCCTGATATAAAAAGTATGCAGAACAAAAATAAAATGCTAGAAATGGTGGATGAGCAACAAGATAACCAAAAAACACCACAATAATACCAAAATGATACTAGAATTACACCAGAAAGAGCACTTAGATTAATGAGAGCAATGTTCACTTTCCTCTTCGAGGGTGAAACCTCTAGCAAAGCGGAGATCTATTACAATAATATCCAAGACAAAAGTTATCATACCCTCGACTCCTATTTATACTAAATATGTCTATCAGAAGAACCATCTAGAGGAATATCCTTCTAGAAGCGGAAGCTTCTATTAGGTCTTCTTACATTCAACTTATTCTTCCTTATTGCTATGCATTATTAATATTGACCTTTATTACATTGAAATATATTATTGTACCTATGTGAGGGGTTAGGTCCCTAACATCTTGCTTCCTTTCACACTCATTAAAATGTTAGAAAGGGTGTCTTTTGGGTGATAGTTTACCCCTTTTTGGGCCTCGTTAGACTAATTATGAAAAAGGGATACTCTAATCAAGCATGGTTAGAAGAGTTATCCTAGGTATCATTTTATACATTTTCAGGCCTAGGAGACTAAATTTATGATAAAAGTACCCCCCTGGAGTCTTCTTTAAGTTTTTCAGACTCCCTAAAACTGAAAACACTGGCGAGCACAAACCTACCTAGGCTCAATAAAAATCCATAGGTAAGTATATGGAGTCTTATTTAAGTTCTTTTCATACTCCTTCAACATGAAAATACCATTGTATTTACCTTCTTTGGGCTCATTAAGCCTTACATTGAAGGACCCACACATGGGACCGAACCCCTCCTTCTTCAGGCTCATTAAAAATATGTCGAGGAAATCATCGTAAGATGAGATATATCGAGCATATGTTATCGTCCTCAATATCGTAAAACTAGAAAGAGGCACTCGCCAATCATGGTGGGGAATGTTTAGAGGGTTTTACATCTTGTTATATTCATTATCTGGCAGACATTACTACTTCAAGTCACCCTTGGACAATGCACTTGTTCTATCATCATATATAGCATTCGAGTCATTCATTCTCTATCATTGACCACGATTCTCATCATTGTGTCACGTTCCACTCATCGGTCCATGACCAGTTATTATGGTATTCATCTGAGTTAATGCTACCGATTTAAGAAATTTGTCGTGCATACTTGTTCAAGGGAATTTTCTCTGCGTCAGCCACCTACAGTGCCTTTTTTCCCCTTTCTTGGCCATCCCTATGTTAGTGGTGATACATTATGATTTTCACACCATCTATATTTATATGTTTCATGTCGATTGATGCGGGATATATCAAGGCCCTCCTTTGACGGATTTCACCTTGTCGAGTCCAGCTCATTATCCAGGATTGAAATCTAGAAACCCATTCGTACGTTGGGACTTGCAAAAATCAGTGGCAGGTCTCCTTGCATTTTGACAATAGGTTTTCATAATTTTCTCTTCTCAAATGAATCTACGAGTGTTCGATGTCAACTCATTTATTCACACTTTGTAGATCATACTAGGTATCTTGGGTTCCATCATCATCATCGATGGATTCCTTCGCATCTGTTATTGGTATACCTTAATGACCGTTAATCAGACAATTTCTGCCATGCTCGACTTCAACTCATTTATTCTCATGTTGTAGATTCATACCATTTGGATTAAGGACAAAAACCTTGGAAAAGATCACACTTCCGTTAGATGAAATTCTTTCCCAAGATGTGACTAAGGATATTCATGAGCACTTCAAAGATTGCATAGTCATTAAGTCATATCACTGATTTGTATGATGTGACATAGATCCACATTTGTACTTGGTTGTGGATATGATTTCACTTGCATCTTGTATGGATCCATAATGTATACTTTCGTGGCCATGTTCGAGTCATGATTGGTTCTTGATGGGTCCATAGTGCATTATGTTTTGGACATCATCCCATTAATTGTGTCATGCATGGATCCGCGGTGTATTTATGGTGGCTATGCTCTTATCTTTCTTACTGAGCATGGGTATGCCTACCTCGGGGATTTTTTTCGGCAGGACTAATAATACTTTTCTCCAAGCTTCTTTTCCCAAATCTCTATGACTTGATTTATAAAGTGTTTCGGCCATCAAACACCTCTTCTGACCTAACACTTTAGGGTCATATTTTATAGATTTATTTTCCACCTAATCATTAGGTCATTATCACCTAAAGATCACCTATCCAATCCAACAACATTCACCACATCTTTCCTGAGATTCTAACCTAATTTCCACTTGGTCGCTCTCATCCTTCATTAAGGGTGCGACTGAAAAAGGGTTGGTCACCATTTTCCTTCATTAAAGGTGTGACCAAAAAGGTTTGTCACCATTTTCCTTCATTAAGGGTGCGACTGAAAGGATTGGTAGTGATTTATAGCCTACCGAGTCGCAACTGGGTCGCTCTGTTTGTGTGTATGGGTCGTGACCAGGCCTAGAAGCTCCTATTTTTGGATTTGGTTTCAATGGATGAGACTTCCCAATTATTTCTTGGGGTTTATCTTGGATAAGGATTACATCATGAGCTAGAGAATATTGTCTTAATAACTATATGGCATTTTCCCTAAATCCCTATAAGAACCAATCCATTTCCCATGGGATGGGAGGAGGAAAGAGATATCACGGTTACTCTTGTAATTTGGTTGCAAGACTTGGGCAAGGATCTTGGAAGGATACCATTGCATCATCTTCTCATTTGTAAGTTGTAATACTTATTATTTGATTAATAAAATACATACTAATGTTTACCACTATTCAATTGTTCATATACGTTTATGTATTCATTGGTAGAGAATTAGTATAATTATGCGTTGTGATACACTATTAGATCTATTGTCAATCAATGACTGATTTCTTTGATCTTTGATAGGATTTCATATTCTTTGGAGGTTTTTATGTATGAATCAGATATAAAAACATCCTCAGTTTATGTCTCTATTCCTATCTTAGGCACTAGTAGAACCTAAGGGAGCTCAGCTCCTGTAGGGTGCAAAATCCCTACAACACCTTTACCAAGTTGATGGTTCGTTTCCTGAGAAATTTCACTTTCTAGTCTAGTATGCACATTGGCTCCACCAAAAAGTCCCCTCCGTGCTCCACCTAGATTATAGTCCAATCAATATCATGGTTAGGATCGGAAAAATACTTATTTAATAAGGACACATGAAACACATTATGAACTCTAATGGATGCAGGCCATGAAAGCATGTATGCATATGGTCCTATCCTCTTTATAACTTCAAATGGCCCACAATATCTTTCTTCCAAATTTGGGTAACATCCCAATTTTACCGAGCAACCTTTTTCCTTCACTTTCAAAAACACATGTTCACCCTCTTTAAATTCCCTGTGTTCTCTACCACTGTATGCATAGATTTTCTTTCTATCCTATGATGTCTTTAATTTTTTCTTTATTTTACCATATTCTATTCCATTTCTTTGAGCAATTATATCCCAATAATGGCTCTTCATGTTGGATTATCCCAATGAACTAATGTGTTAAATTTTTCTCCATTCAAGGCTTCAAGTGCACTCATCTTCAATGATGTATGATACCCATTATTATAAGAAAATTCAAACAAATGAAGGTAGTCTTCCCACTTGGAAGGATGATCCATTACATACATTCTTAACATATCTTTGATTTGTCCTCCCATATGATTTTGGATGATAAGTTGTGCTAAAATTTAGATTTGTCCCAAATCCTTTGAACAACCCTTTCCAAAAATTAGAGCTAAACTTGGTATATTTTTCAGATATAATTTCCTTAGGCAACCATGTAGCATGAAAATTTCCTTCATATAAATTTATGCAATGTTGGCTACCTTATGTGTCATTTTCAGTGTTATAAAATGTGCAACATTTGTGAGCTTCTCCACCACTACCATGATGGAATCATGTTTCCTTGTTTTCTTGGGAAACTTGGTAATGAAATCTATGGTAACAATCTCCCATTTCCAATTAAGAATTGGAAATGGATACAAAAATCCTAGTGGATGTCTATGCTCACCCTTCACATTTTTTGTAACACCCTATTTCCCCCAGTTTGTAAAAATAACTATACTGGCCAAGAACTGTGGCAAACTCAAAAATGTGAATGTGTGATGTAAATGGACCTTGTGAAAAAGGTCGATGAATGTGAATAATATTATGAATATATATATTGCAGGACTGCTGAGAGGGGATATGATGAAAAGGAGACCACGATGGCTGAAGAAAGGTGGTGGAAGGCACTTGGAAAGGTGGCGTTAACTTACATCGAAACCAATACCGTATTTGGACTTCACTGGCTCGGAGAACCAAGAGCGGCTTGCTGGCCCGAAATAAATTACTCGCAGGTTGGTAGGTAGACATCTCCTCAGGAATTAATGAGGGATGGGGGAAGAGAACCGCCCATCCGTAGGAGCCTCGGGCCTGACCACCACGAGTGAAATCATGCCACATGCAATCTCGCAAGAGGGAAATGCGTGAGGAAGAAGAGCGGAGGGGGAAAACGCGAGGGGGGGAGAACTCTAGCAAAATATGTAGAGTGAGTGATAGCGGAGAAGAAGGAGAGTAACCTTCGTTCTCGATCACTGACAGATAGAGACGCAGTCTCGCAGTATCGTGGTCTCACCTCGGGGGTGGCTAGTGGTAAATCCGTTGGGAGTCGCCAAGCCTACGGTTGGGTGGAAACGAGCACCCCTCTCAGTAGTTGCGTCACTTTTGGTGTTCTTCTGATAAGTGTTTTGTCTCTGGCATCTTGAAATATATTTATTCTAACATTTAGGCTCATAAGCTATGAAATTGTGAATGATTTCAGTGTAAGAATGTCTGTATGGTGTTTTGATCAGTACTGGTAGTTGCAATTTTATAATGGAAAGACTACGTATGGTTTATGTTTTCATAAATCGCTATTTATATGGATACCGATCTAATTCGGACTTCACATATGGTTCTCGAGAGAGAGATACCCATATCTGGCTCAGATAGTACCCTGGGAAAACCTCCCCATAGAGATACCCTCCTTGAAAATCCCATCAAGAACCTGGAAAGAGGATGTGAAGGCACAAGGCCTTAGTAACCCTGCATGAGGAGGAACGATCCTCTTGAAATCCCGAGATGGTTGTGTAGGGATAAGTATCGTTTGACGGGAGAGATCCTGTCGGAAGATCTATTGTCACTCACAGCCGTTAGATTGGAAGGAGAAGAGGGGGGGTTAAATGCCTTAACCCCTTTCCCTTTATTTTTTCATGAGTAGCGAAGAGACGGGGACCGCCGATCCCTAAGGTCCATAAGAATATCTGGACCGTTGGCTTTTCCATGTCCATGGAGCAGTGGGAGAGTGCATGGTGTTGGGACCGATCTGAACTGTTGAATCCAGGAACGGGAGGACCGTTGGATCAGAATTCCGTGGAGATATCGTATATCGGGAGTTCGGAGTTTGGAAGGGACGAATTTCGACCGTAGAAGTCGCGAAGTGCCGAGAGCCAAGGCTCGTGAGAACACGTGGCACGTCCATCAGGTGGGGCCCATGTGGTCGATGGGTGGACACACGTCACCTGGGAAGGAGTCAACATTTTGTTGACTTATCGCGTCTCGGAGGTTCGCGATATAGGAGCACGAAGGCTCGATGCCCCAACTCGCGAGGTTGTGAGTTGTGAGAAGTGCGAAAAGGAATTCAAACCATCGCTAACTTTTGCATCTCGGGACTTTGGAGAAGAAGAGCACGAGAGCTCGACGCTTCAACCTGCGAGGTTACGAGTAGCGAAAAGTGTCAAAGAGAAGTCCCAAAGGAATCTGGATCGTCCACCAAGGGAGACGCATGGTGAGTGGTCAAAGTTTAGGGAAAGTCCCGAAATCCTGTGGACCGTTGGATCCACACTATCAAGGACCGTTGATCTCTTATACAGATCCCCATACCGAAATTTGGAGATTTGCATGACATGGGTTTTTGAGATCGTTACATCTTGAACCCCCGAGCACCGAAATCCCGAAATGATCCAAACTGTTGGATCAGGGGAGGTTTAAAGCCATTGATCTCCCTTTGGAGGGAAACTTGGGAGACTTCATGGTTTTTGGGGATTTGAATGGGAAAGGAATAAGTCATGCATCGCGATTTCCCGAATCGCGAAAGGCAGGTAAGGTCTTTACTGGTTTAAGCGCGTGGTCATGGGGACAAAACCCAAACAGGAACCTTTTACTTGCTAGCCCTTTCGGGGTTTGGTGCTATGTTTTGTCAGGGTTGGCAGAGTTGAAAGACTTGGCGCTTTAGTAGTGCTAAGCCGTGAAGAGCTAAAGGATGCCATACTTGTTCGACCTGTGGTCGTGACCCACGATCACATGGAGGTGGACAAGGAAGGAACTAGCCTACGCCAGACCCCTGTAGGTATTTCGGGGATCCTGATCCTCGAGAATTCGGTGAATTTTTTTGATGATGGTGGAGGATATGTGACATTTTGACATTCCATTTATTTAGCAATAAAATCAACCACGGATTTCTTCATTTTGGGCCAATAATATTGGAATTTTACAATTGCAATTATTTTCTGATATCTTGAATGTCCGACATATGGCATATTCTACAATTGTTTTAAAATTAAATTTCTTAATTCTTGAGAATTAGGAACATAAACTTTGTTCATGTACAAGAGAATTCTATCTCTTACAACTTGTAATCTTTCTATTTTTGGTATACATTACCCTACTGTAAGCTTTCTTTAATATGCACATAATGCTATTTCATTGTCACAACTTTAAAAATTATATATTTTAAATATGAACTATGCATGTTAATGGTTCTAACATTCATTTCATGCACCATTCTATTGAGTGCATCAACCACTTTATTCAATTTCCCCTTAATGTGTTTGAATTTTAAAACCATATTCACTAACAAATTTTATCCATCTAGTTTGTTTGGCATTCAATGTTGGTTGTCGAAATAAAAAATTTAGACAACTATGGTATGTTCTCAACTCAAATTTTTTGTCCATGAGATAATGCCTCCACATTTTTAAGGCATGAACTATTAATGCCAATTCCAAGTCATGTGTAACATACCCAACCACCCACAGGCCAGGATACACCACTTAATTCGACTGCAACACACCCAACCACTAGCAGGTGAGGCACGCTATAGTCCAAGGATTTCGTTCTCTGATCATATCTCGAAATCAAAGGACTGTTCAACAATGTTTGAGGCATGAAAATCGCATGAATAATACAAGATCCATGCTACAACATAAGAAGTAAACAACGTGCCATGCACAACAAATAACCAACAGATAGACACATTAAAATACATATCTCAAAGATAATTAAATACATAATGGAAATAACATTAGACAGAAAACACAGAGAGCACTTATCTTTCAAGTAAAATTCACCAACTGGATACAGACCAAGGACATTATTCCCAACCATAGACTCTACTTTTCTTTTACTCTCAACAACATTTCACCCCTGAGCTAGGGATATGAATCCATAAGGACGGGTCCTAGGACAAATCTAAAACACACAACAATTGGATAACTAGCTCTCAGGTTTCCCAACCACACAACAAATCCTAATTTCTATCTCTCTTTCCCCCTGAGTATGCACAAACCAAAGAAATAAACACCTTTCTCTGCCATGCAGTCCTTGAGGTTGTTCCATTTCTCTCCAAGGCTCTAGTGCTACTAGCCAGGAAATCTCCGTACTAGAAACTCCAAGGATTCTCAGTTGTGGGAAGTTCTTGCAGCACTACCATCGATATCATACCAACAAGATTTTCAGCACTCAAGCTATCACAAGTCTTTCAAACCTCACAACAATCCAAATTACACCATTTCTCTTCTGCCCAACCTGCACAACCCAAGAGACTAGACCCCCTTCTCTACCACACAGTCCCTCAAGATGTCCATCTCCTTCCAGAGCTCCAATATTTCTAGTCAAGAATATCCATGCTGGGACTCTCAGGATTCACAACTATGAGAAAAATTAACCAAGATCCACCCAAACAACCGTTTGTATCCATGCTCAAACCAAGAGCACACGAATTCCAGAATGAGTGAGGAAAAAGAAGAAGATGAACAAGGGGAAGAAGAAGGAAAAAAGGGAAGAACGACCCCCAACCTTCACCCAGAGCCATCCTCATGCAACCATTTGTATCTAGGCTCAGACCAAGAGCACACGAATTCATCTTGAGTGAAGGAAGAGAAAGAAGAACGAGAGATAAGAAGCGCACTAGGAAAAAGAAGCAAAACAAAGAAGCCCCCAAGAAATGTTTATATAATCACAAGAACCAAGAACCACATGGCCTCCGCCAAGAAGCCCATGTAACCCCTTTTCTCCATAAAATCAATTATGGTTAAATAAAATAATAATAAAAATACTTATCCCCTCAAGCCCCCCTCTCTCATGGAATCATATCCCCCTATCTCTTTTGTCCTTGTCTTTCTTGCAACCAACAATGCATTTTTATTAATGTATATGAAGTATTACATTTCCTAGGCACTCTGGCCCCTTTTTTACTTTATAGGCTCAACAACCTAAGTCACAATTACATAATACATTATAGTTCATAAGGGTTAACACTGGGATGTTACATCCCCTCCCTTTATTTTCTCACTGTCCTCAGTGCACAACACCATTCCAATGTTATTAACATTACAAATCCAGTCTCTCTGGCCTTAATCCACACAGGCAATCCAACCCAATATTATATACATAGGCACTCTGGCCTAAAATTAAACATGTATCCATGGGCATTTCGACCCAAAACATGTATAATGATATTCATAATTTATAATTCTAGAATAATTTCCAACCAACAAGCTCTCCTTCCCTCTTAGCCCCGCACAACCCAAAGAAATGAACCCCTTTCTCTTCCACGTTGTTATAACCCTAATTTGCACCAGACATGCTTACTTGGCATTAGGCCATCTCAGATTCCTTCTTTGTCAAAACACTACTAAACAAATATTTTTAAAAATACCTTTTTTAAAGGCCCACACACCCTGCTCCACTATAGCCCATGTGTATCTATAGTGTCCATGCTAGCTGACCCACTACAGCTCGTGTGGACCTACAGAAGCACGAAAAATGGAAAGTTATTGACCGAACACACAGCTTTGGGTAAGTTAACTAAACCTTTTGACCATGCATGGCTGGTCATTCAACCAAATATCTAGCTCCTTCTAGCCTATAAAAGAAGGGGTAAGGATCCCATTTGAAAGGAGGAAAACATAGTAAAGAAACTCTACCCGAATTTGTATTCCCCTTTGCCCAATATTCTGCAACCATTTTGTGATTTCAACGAAGAAGAGAAGCAAGTGTGTTAGCAGTTGGTGCACACTAAAAGAGGAGCCCAGGACCAGGTTCGTGGAGCAGTGGTCGGCTTCATCATTGTAAGTTTCTTTAGTGAAGTTAATAATAAAGAAGTACTTTTCCCATCCCACCATATGAGGTTTTCATTGTTTATTGCATACATGTTGATTAAATCTCTAACCCATTAATCTATAGATCAAATGCATGTGGAGTTCTTTATTTGTCTTTTGTGAGTGCAGGTCAGCCTTGGGAGGAGAGTTACAATGATAGAATGACCAAGCATGAAGAGGGATCGATATGGAACACCAAAAACAAGGTATGTTCACTTGATCTTCTTAACTGTGTATTTTCTTAATAATAATGGGGATTAGGTCCGGGATGACGGTAAAAAGTAGGAATCTTTAGGTCTTTTCCGCATGCATGATAAAACCCTAAGTGATAGTCCATAGGGGGATTTCCCACTCACAACAGTATTGGCAACCGTACTGGGGACTCTCTAGGGCTCTTTGGGGATTTTTTATTGGGTATTTTGAAATTGGTTTTACTACCTTTTTTGAGTTTCTGCAAGAAGTCTGAGTGTTCAGGGGTTCTAGTTCTCAATACCAGTCTTCCCTTCTCTACTTACCAGACTATTTATTTTCTGTTTTTGACATTCTTAAAAGGCATATGTGCCCTGTAGTGGGACAACCCATGTATTCACGCACCCTACCTTTAGTTAGCCTACATATGTACGCCTGTTGATGAAGTGCTAGCTGCATGTCTTAGAATCCAAGAAATCCTTCTTAGGAGGAAGCAATCATCCTCTCCCCTGCATAAGTGATCCTTCTCAGGGATATTCTGGGTCCTTCTAGGTCTCTGATTGAACAATCCATAGTCAGGTAAAAACCTCAGGATTAGCTTTGTTTTTCTAAAGTTTTCTTGCCTCTTCTTTGTCAAAGTAAGTTTTTGCACCTTTAAGGGGTTTTGGTTTTCAATACCAGTACTCCCTGCCTAAGCTTAGCTGCTTGTCCTCCTTTTTTGAGGAAAACCAAAGGCACACGTGGCTTGTAGTGGGCCTGACTTCATCCATACGTGTCCTGTCTTTGGGAAGCCCGCGTGCATACACTGGATGTTGAAGTGACAGTCGCGTGTCTGTCTAGAAAATTTTGAGGAGGCAGTTATCCTCTTCCCTGCCAAGTTTTTACTTCCTGGGTTTTTCTTGTTTCTTTCTGATCTTTGTCATAAGCAGTTTTAGCCTAGGTTGTATTCCAACATAGCTTGCTTTTTTGTTTAAAATATTTTTCGTGTTTCCTAGCTTTTTAAACTTATTTTTAGCTTGAAATTTTAAGAAAAATGAGTTGCATTTAAAAAAAAAAAATCCCCCTCATGGCTGGGGGGGGACCATGAATCGTGCATTCATCAGTTTCTTTTAAAATCTTTTGTTATTTCTTCTTTGATTGGAAGAAAAAAAATAAAAAATAGCTTGTTAGTTCTCTTTCTTTCTTGGCATTTGCCTTGCATTGTTATTTGAAAAAGAAAAAGAAATTAGCATAGTGTTGTGTTTTCTTCTCATCTTAAAAGCATTTCAAAAGAAAAATAAGAAAGATAATCCTTCTNGAAAAATAAGAAAGATAATCCTTCTTTGCTAGTGTTCTTATCATTTCTTTTTTCTACAAGAGTCTTAAAAAAATCAGTTGCACTACCGTACCCTTTTGAGTAAATCAAGCCAATAAAAAGAACGCTAATTAAAATTTAGTAGACTTTATGTTTGTAGTGTCCATCAACTAGATTAGGCTAGAGCCTTGATTTAGGTTGGAGAGGAAACTCTTCAAGGCTATAAAACAAACATATGAGTCTGTGATAAGGAGTGTAGAATTCAAGTAACATGGAAATTATCTGGGACCCCCCTCTAACACATGGGATAAACATGAGGTCACGTGCGGAAAGGTAGCAGAGATAACCCCTCCAAAGCTGGACCAAGCGTAGTGGGGAACGCATATAGAGGACTTGTCTTGGGATTCCGTTGATCACATTTGCCACGGAGCTTCGTGGGTCTCGAATTCGTTCAAGGTCCTCAGTCGTCTTCCAGAACACTTTATTTCGATACCCTTGATAGGTTTCGGGCTTGATACCCTTCTCATTGCGGTCCACCCGACTGTGGACTGTACTCGCCTGGTGATTGTTCACGAGATGGCAACCTATCTGCCTTTATTTTAGGGACTTACACAAGTGACCGTGGGGGTATACTATAGTATAGGGTAGACATTGGGCCACGCTTTGCATATTATACCTGGAGGGTGCTTTCGTATTCAAGTTTCACTTGCGCCGATAAGTTGCTCTAGTGTTGGTTGGTGTAACTGTTCTTCCAACTAGTTAGTCGTTTGCTTGATTTGCCTTTAGGAAATTTTAGTGTGTGATTTGTGCTCCCTAGTTTTCCATAGTGATTTAGTCAGTCAGGGATTTGGGTCTCTGACCTAGGGTGGTAGACCGTCCACTCCACCGGTTGAGAATAATTTTCAATATTCCGCTTAGAAACATGGAGCTACCTCTTTATAGGCATTGTTTTGATAAAACTGCTTCTTCAGAGTTAGTGTGTGAGAATTTTATGGATTTGAAAGATCCCACAAGGGGAGAACCTATGCATAATATCTTCATGGCTAAATTTCCTGATGATACCAACCAAGGAACCCCTTCGCAAGGGGATTCTTGTGCTTTTCCCTTCTTCGAAAACATTGGTGTCCCTTTGGTGGCCACTTTGTACATTCCTGGGTTGAATGTGGGACTACCGGTTTGGTTGGGTACCATTCCAAATGTCCTGAACACTCTTGACGCTTCTTAGTTAAGCACCTTAAGTCATGAGCACCCTGTTGATGTTTCTTCGTCAGCAAATTCTTCTCCTCCTCCTTCTTCTGCCTCTGGTGAAAGTACAGTTACGAGTAACCGAAAGTCTAAACGAGATAGAAAGAGGAAGAATAGGAACAAGAAATCAGCAACCTCTGCGAGTCATGTTGGAGATAGGTCGACAAGCTCTGCAAGTCATTTTGAAGACCAACACCCAGCCTTTGTAAGTTATGATGGGGGAAAGAACCCATCCTCTGTAAATCATGCTGGGGGAAAACGTCAAGTCCCTGCTAGTCATACTGGCAATAGGTCTGTAGCCTCTATGAGTCATGTTATCGACCCATCACCAACCTCTGCAAGTCATGTTGGAGATGTGCAACCAACCACTACTAGTCATGTTGGGGGCATTAATTATGTTGAGAAACCTAGATGGATAGGATGTAAGCCTAAGTTCCCTTGTAATATTTGCAAGGGATATCACCTTACTCATTTGTGCCATGGAATTCCAGAGGTACAAAGATTGTGGTCCATGTCTACAAGATCTTCTAATTTTGAGTCTTTGGAGGTTTCCTCGTAGTCTATTCAACCATTGGTTGAGAAAGTGGTCACGCTAATGCAGTCATCGGCTGATCCCACTCCTCTTTTGGGGGGTGAGGTGCCTTTAGACCTTTTAGTCTCTCAACCTATTCAACCATTGGTTGATAAAGTAGTCATGTCGATGTCATCATCGGTTGATCCCACTCCTCGTTTGGGGGGTGAGGTGCCTTTAGACCTTGTAGTCTCTCAGCCTATTCAGCCAATTGTTGAGAAAGTGGTCATGCCGATGCAGTTATCGGTTGATCCCACTCCTCTTTTGGGGGGTGAGGTGCCTTTAGACCATGTAGTGTCACAGCCTATTCATCAATTGGTTTCGAAAGTGGTCATGCTGATGCATTCATCGACTGATCCCACTCCTCTTTTGGGGGGTGAGGTGCCTTTGGATCATGTAGTCTCGCAGCCTAGTCAACCATGGGTTGCGAAAGTGGTCATGCTAATGCAGTCATCGGCTAATCCCACTCCTATTTTGGGGGGTGAGGTGCCTTTAGGCCATGTAGTCTCACAACCTATTCAGCCATTGGTTGCGAAAGTGGTCATGAGATGTAGTCATTGGATGATCCCACTCTTCTTTTGGGGAGTGACGTGTCTACTGACTATGTTTTTAGCATTTTCGGTTCAGTATTTTCAGAACAAGGGGGCATTCCACTCGCTTCAAGCACACCCCCTCCAAGCCCTAGGATGGTTTCCTTTGATTGGAATGACCTTGTTGAGCCTCGTCTTCCTTCCTCCGAACCCTTTCAACTAAGGGTTGAAGTTAATTCAACAAACATTTATTGATGTATTGTGGATGAAGGAGCCTCTACAAGTATTTTATCCTCCTCGGTTTGGAAATTCTTGGGTTATCCCAAGCTTGTGTCTGCTTCACATGAGTTGTTGGCTTTTGACAGACGTCCTAGTGAATATTTGGAGGTTCTTCCTCAATTTCCTATCTCGTTAGGTGGGAATATCATCCGTGTTGATGTTATAGTGGTGCAAGGCCCGCTAGATTTCAATATGCTTCTCGGGCGTGATTATGTATATGTTATGAATGTTGTGGTGTCTATGCTCTTTTGGGTGATGCATTTCCCTCACAATGGAAGCATTGTCACTATCAACCAGCTGGAATCTGATAATCACCATCCTAATTTGTCATTATTTCATACTACCCCTTTATATGTTCCTAGCGTTTGTGTAGACTCTACCCCACCACAGGTTAATTATGTTGCATCTTATCCTCGATGTTCAATTGCTTATGAGAAGGAACCTATGAAATCATGTTGGCCTTCCTGAGACTTAGTCTCAACAATTGATCCATTGGTTTATCCAATGGGGGCATGGGAGCCCTTGTTTCCCCCTCTTGGTCCAAGTAGGCTTGAGTATCCTTCCGAGTCTGATATCATTGTTTATAGATCCTCAAGCCCTCATGGTTGTGATTCTTTGTTGATAGACTATGCCAATCCTGGTCAGAACCTCCATCATCATATGGAGTATGTTCAGTTTACTTCACCCTTTGGGACTGTCGACCCTCGTTTGCGTGATTTCTCGGATTTTGAATTTCCTTCAGATGAGGCTATCCTTGAAGCCATGTCTAGGGTTTCTATACTGAGAGAGGACTTACACCATGGTTTGTGTTTTCTTCCCTTTTGGGAGACTTTCCAAGTTGACTATCGAAGAGACTCTTGGTCTGAGCCTAGCAGTGGGCTCTACCTAAACCAGTTTCATACATGAGTCGTAGCCCCCACGGGTCTTCTTTTAAGCCCTATTCAGACCCTCTAAAAATGAAAAGATTGTTGAGCGATCTTGTTGACCTTCACGCTCGTTAAACTAAAATTTGAAGTCACGTCTATCCGGTGGTAGTTTACCCCTTTTTCAGTCTGGACAGTCAACTGTACGAACAAAGGTATACTCTAGAGGCCTTGGATCTCTAGAAGAGTACCCTCAGGTATAATTTTAACTCTTTTTCGGGCCTGAGGGAATAAATTTATGAAAAAGGAACCCCCACTGAGTCCATAGTTAAGCTCTTTTCAGACTCCCTAAAATTGAAAAGATTGTCGAGTGACCTTATTCTTTCACACTCATTAAAATGGTCCAGAAGAACATTCCTGACGGAGTCCATAGTTAATATTTTTTTAGACTCCTTAAAAATGAAAAAATTGCCGAGTGATCTTGTCGTTATCACACTCGTTAAAATGGTTTTGAATAGACATATTTTCAGTGCGAATTTACCCCTTTTTCAAACCAACTAAACTACCTTCGAAAAAGGTACCACAATGGAGTCTCCTTTTACATTTTTTCAAACTCTCTAAATATGAAAAACCACCGAGCTTACCTTCTCTGGGCTCATTAAAATTACATTGAAGGATGTTACCATTGTGTGTTTTATTAATCACATTTGCATACCCGCGTCTTCGGCCTAATGCTGGCTCCATGTTGCTCTCAACTAAACCATCTGAAGCATGCCTTATACGCAAGACCTGTAGCACTTTGCCTCTGCGTCTTGACACCTTTAGCCCCTGGAGGATTTTTCCTGAGTGTCCTTTTCTTGCATATGTCCCTTTGCCCTGAGAATCCATGTGTTCCATGTGCTTGGAACTAGTATGTTTGCGACACTCGATCCTCCTTTGTAACGTAGCATTCTTTTATTCTTTTTCAAGCTTTCCAACATTATTGAAAAAGACAAAAAAATCAAATATACCCTAAAAAGAGGAAGGGAAAAGTATTTTCTTTTTATTTGGAAGCACAATGAGTTTCCCTTGGACAAAGCACATCCTTCCCTTTGTTAGTCAAGCTCTAGGATTTAATATGACCTTAGGAAGTTTTTCTCGCTACATAGAGTTGTGTCCTCTTTCATTTGGTTATTCTTCCAAACACATGGAGAGTTTGTGTTGTCTCTTGCATCGTGAACTTATGTCAATGCCATGCTACCTGAGTCTCATCATTTGTCATGCTATTGTCCAAGGGAATTTTTTACCAAGCCTGAGTCGTCCCCTCTACAGTTTGTCTCTTTCCCTCATGCCCAACCACCCCGAAAGTCCAATCATGTCTTTGTTTGAAATCAATGAAGCCTTCAGTCTGATCATCAAGATTCTCTAGTCCATGCCCGACGAGTCATCGAAGACCTTTGGGTAGTGAATTCGTACACTCATATTACACTGCTACCCGAGTTTTGAATATTTTTAAGTTGTTGCTCGAGCTATGAAGACCTCATCTCCAACCATCAAGCCTTATCAACTTCTAGAAGATGGATACTATACATGTATCTATTTCTTGATTTCAAGATGTAGCTCCACTGTGTATTACTCGCGACTACACTTTATAAAGTTATATGACATGGATCTACAGTGTATTTGATTGGTATCAATGATTTTATTTCATCCCAAGCATGGGTATGCCCGCCTCGGTGAGACAATTGTTATTTTGCAGATGGCACCTCCCGATTTCTGGTTCCTAGGCTCACTTTTTTGGTACGTTGGTGAAGATTGATAATGTATTTCGGCCATCAGATGCTCTTCTGACCTCACACATTAGGGGGAATCTGTTGTAACCCTAATTTGCACCAGACATGCTTACTTGGCATCAGGCCATCTCAGATTCCTTCTTTTCCAAAACACTACTGAACAACTCTTTTTAAAAATACCTTTTTTAAAGGCCCACACACCCAACTCCACTACGGCCCATGTGTATCTATAGTTTCCACGCTAGCTGACCCACTACAGCCCGCGTGGACCTACAGAAGCATGAAAAAAGGAAATTTGTTGACAGAACACACAACTTTGCATAAGTTAACTAAACCTTTCGGCCATGCATGGACGGTCATTCGACCAAATACCTAACTCCTTATAGCTTATAAAAGAAGGGGTAAGGGTCCCATTTGAAAGGAGGAAAACATAGTAAAGAAACTCTACCCGAATTCGTATTCCCCTTTGCCCAAGATTCTGCAACCATTTTGTGATTTCAACGAAGAAGAGAAGCAAGTGTGTTAGTAATTGGTGCATAGTAAAAGAGGATCCCACGACCAGGTTCGTGGAGCAGTGGTCGACTTCATCATTGTAATTTTATTTAGTGAAGTTAATAATAAAGAAGTACTTTTCCCATCCCACCATATGAGGTTTTCATTGTTTATTGCATACATGTTGATTAAATCTCTAACCCATTAATCTTTAGATCAAATTCATGTGGAGTTCTTTGTTTGTCTTTTGTGAATGCAGGTCAGCCTTGGGAGGAGAGTTGTAGTCAAAGAGCGACCAAGCGTGAAGAGGGATCGATATCAAACGCTAGAAACAAGGTATGTTCACTTGATCTTCTTAACTGTGTATTTGCTTAAGAATAATGGGGATTAGGTCTGGGATGACGGTAAAAAGTAGGAATCTTTAGGTATTTTCCACATGCATGATAAAACCCTAAGTGCTAGTCCATAGGGGGATTTCCCACTCACAACAACGCAGTACCTCAAGTTGTTCCACTTCTCTCCAGTGCTCCAGTGCACTCGTCTAGGAAGTTTTAGAGTTGTGGCTTCCAAAACTCTAGATAGAACAACTCCATTGGAATTTCTTCATTCCATTCCTTCATCATTGAGCTCAATTTCCTTATGGTTTCCTTTTTAGCGAGCTTACAACTTCAATATCCAACATCTCATTTGCATTATAAAAATACAATCATCATGAGATATTGTTATAATAATTTCAATCATAAATGTCAAATATGTTTTATACAGGAAAACAAAATTTTCCAAGCATGAGCTTTCTGCTCATAATATTTGGATCTACAACTATAGATATCATTCTTCCTTATGGGCTTACATCCCTTCCATATTCAAGACCATCCTGCTGACAATTTTCTTGATTTACAATCAACCAAAACAATTTGTTAGTAATTATTTAATTATAATTCCCAAAATTGTTTCATATAGGAAGAAAAAAACTTCCAGACACGAGCTTCTTCTCATAATAATTTGTCTCTTGTATAAATAGGCACTGGTCTTCTTTATGGACTTGCAACATTGCCATATTCAAGACCCTTTCTTCCTGCAATTTCAACATTCCTTAGCCAAACACATTGTCAATATCTCAGGTACAATATATATATATATATATATATATATATATATATATTCATGGTAACGATTTAAAACAAAATCACAAAGTGATCTTAGAATTGTTTACAACTACAATTCAATCACTTCTATTACTCCAACTATCAATTGGAATGAACCCATCATTACATACGCATGTATTATCATCCAATATTTTCTTTATTCTATCCAACAAAGCTTTTCTGTAATTTAGCATTAACCTGCAACTTTCTTGTTGTAATATCTAACAGTTCCTGAAGTGTTTTCAACTTCATGAGTTAGAAATACTCATATTATTTCATCTGTTAGCATAATCATTTCTATTTTATATAATATATACATGAATTCACCCAAATGCATTCAATAATTCCTGTAATATCTCTTGTAACATTTTTAATATCTCCAAAAACTGATCTTGGAATTGTAACATACAACAATCCAATCACCTTCATCTTGTATTTATTTTAAATATAATGCATCTATCCACCATTATGCATTTTCAGCACCACATGCTTTTAATAATGCAACAATTAATTATTAAATAAAATAACAATCAATTTACCAATACCGATGGCCACATTTGCATAATGCATCCCTGCGTTGACTACATAATAGTACACATCTATGTCATGCATTCACCAAGGTGAGTTGGAAGTTATGGCCAACGCCTCAACACATCATCCATGAACTTCCTACTTCTTTCCTGACTATTTGGATGCCTTCCTTTTCAACCCAAACAGAACAGTAAGAATATAATTCTTGAGTGCTCTTCATTGTCGGCAAAGAGGTTGCAGTCCAAACATCAACTATATAGTAGATACCATTGATCACTCACATAAAGGTATATCCCTTCCATATCCAACCATATTATGGTCTTACACATGACTATCTCTATGGATATTTATTAATATATATGTAGTACATCTCTTGAATTAACCCGATTATGATCCCATAACCAATCATAACATAATATGCGAACAACATTTTATCTAAATTCATTATAGCATCAACAACATTTACATACTCTAGGACTTTGGCCATTACATATCAGTTTAAATATTGAAAATTAACTAAGCGAATTCTTACCTCAATCCCCTTCAACATGTATGCATCAAAATAAACTAAATTCATACCTTATTGGTTATTATCAACCTACTTGTTGCTATTTGACCAACTAATATTTGAAGAATCTCAAAAACTTCCTCATTCATCATTATGATCACCATTCTTGCCACCCTCATGGGTCTTCACCTAGATGGAAATCATAAGAAACAACAACATCCACATCTTTAACCCTAATATATCATTTTTCCTGAATTCATAATCCATCATTAGTAATATTCAAACATTATTTCATAATAATAGGCTATTCTAGGTTCACAAGCATGTTATATGCATATCCAAGCATGTGCAATTACACATCCATATGCACCAATCATTTTCTGTCATCATGCCTACTAATGCATATGCATTTTAACTTCATTGTATTCCCCATGCAATCTAGTGCATTTCTATTTTAATTCACTTATTTATTTATCTATTTATGTTGTAGTTGGTTGTCCTTTAATTCCTTCAAATCCTTACTACCTTGTCTGCTTCCATTCTACTCATCTGCACTATTTTTCCCTGGTTTGAACACTTTCCAGCCAAGTTCCACTTCTCCATTCTGCAATCCAACCAGTGTGCTCCAATTTCCATAGCTCTTTTGGGTAGTCATATCCAACTTTACCTTTATGACACATTCCAGCACCCTAGAATGAAGTAGCTCAAACATTCCATCACTCTACTACAACATTCTTGAATCAAATACTATTACTCCTAGTTGTCCATTAGATTACTTTATTAACATTTCCCTATGAATGCATACCTTTCACACTTAATACCATTCCCCAATGGAAGTCCATTTTCATTCAGTGACACTTTTCAAGTGAGAGAGCATTCAATTTCTCTGCACTAGAATCCTACTTCCACTGTGAAATCTGATATCAGAAGTGGATTTATTTGAAACTTAAGCTTTGCAATTGTTTACACCTATCTTCCTTCAAGGCTAGGCAGTCATAGTTTTCCTTTTATGCCCATCCATGACATATTTAACCTGGTAGCTTCATATCCTATGTGAGGACTCTTACTTTTGTTGTACCTGCATTTTATTCAGATTCTGAGGTTGTTGACTAATACTTTTTTTCCACCATTCTTGATTTCTTTATCCCCTTTTCATTACTTTCTTTGTAGCTCTTGATTGCCTCATCCAACTCTTGTAAACTCTATCATGCTCCCATGACCATAATATCTGATCCTAGAATGGAATTGATTTGATTGTACCTCTAATCCTGCCAAAATATGCAAGAAATCAATTGGTTAGAATTATACATATCATACAAAAATTGTCAATTAAATTTATAGGTACCTTTTCTGTTTAATTCATGAAGAAAATAAAATATCAATTATAAAAGTTATCCAAAACTAGAATGATTCTAGTAAATTCTCCTCTGAATCAAATTTTCAACAACTGAAATCTCTCCCCAATTCAATATCAGAGCTAGAAGTTAGGGCTCCCTGAAAAAAACACTTTCATCCCCCCCTTAGTTGATACAGAAAGCAAAAACTGCAAAGGTGCTTCCTTCAAACCATGATCCACATGACCACAACTCGAAACTGTCGGCTTAAAAAACTCTTTAGCACCCCACTCCGTGTTATTCTACATAGTAGCTTGCGCAAACACCAAGTCCGAGGGATGGTTTACTTCCATGCCCTTTTTACCTTAGCATGCGACCAGCGTTGGGACCAAGTCCTCTGGACTTCTGTCTTCGGTTGTTTTCCCTTGTCAACTTATGTTTTCCCATGGATTTTCCCTTCGCTGAAGACTATAACAACTCCACTAGAAAAAATGAACGGTCGATATTTAATTTCCCACCAAATGGATGGTCTTGCCCCCATCTAGAGGCTTCAACAAGATCAATGGATACGACTTAATCAAGCATTAAGACAGACAAATCTCAACCAATTCAAAATTCGACGCTCTGGGGCTCTAGGATATTTCCATTCCCAAGTCTTCCACTTCACTAGAGTGACAATCCTCCAAAGTAATTACCCTGTTCATCCACGAATCAATCGGACGGTCGAGACTTAATCAAGCATTGGGACGGATGGTCCTTACACACTTTGTAAATTTGGCTTTCCGAGGCTCTGGGATATTTCCATTCCTGATTCTTACACTTCTCCAGAGTGACAATTCTCTGAAGTACTTACCTCTGCTTGATCCAACAGTCGAGAGAGATACCAAAGGAAACTCAGATTGATGGTCTACATGCTTTTGTGACTTCAAGATTCAACACTTTTCACTAGTAGAAACATGGAAAACCCTGGAGTCATATACTCCCAGAAATGACACGACATGCTGACGTCACTTAGGGTGATGTGGACCTGTGGCACATGTGCCATGTGTCACTAAACAATGAATAGATCAGGGTCCAAAAGGTACCAAATCTAGGTGACACATGTCCCCACATGGAACCCCTACCACGTGGCATAAGCCATGTCATCAACTACATACATGATCCACAATCACTGTTCTATATCCGATCATCCATGTGACCTCACGGATTTACACTTCATGAATTTGACACTTGGGGTAAGGAAATACCCCTACTGGAAACTCCAAGGATTCTTAGTTGTGGGAAGTTCTCACAGAACTACCATCGATATCATACTAATAGGATTTTCAACACTCAAGCTATTAGAGGCCTTTCAACACTCACAACAATCCAAATTACACCAACTCTCTTCTTCCCAGCCTGCACAACCCAAGAAGATGGACCTCTTTCTCTTCCACATAGTCCCTCAGGTTGTCCATCTCCTTCTAGGGCTCCAGTGCTTCTGGTCAATAATATCCATGCTGGGACTCTCAGGATTTGTAGATGTGAGAAAAATTAACCAAGATCCACCCAAACAACCATTTTTATCCATGTTGAGACCAAGAGAACACGAATTCAAAAATGAGTTAGGAAAAATAAGAAGAAAAACAAGGGGAAGAAGACAAACAAAAGGGAAGGATGACCCCCAAACTTCACCCAGAGCCATCCTCATGCATCCTTTCATATCCATGGTCAGACGAAGAGCACACGAATTCAACCTGAGTGAAGGAAGAGGAAGAAGAACCAGGGAGAAGAAGCGCACGAGGAAAAACAAGCCAAACAAAACAACCCCCAAGGAATTTTTATATAATCACAAGAACCAAGAACCACATGGCCTCCCCCAAGAAGCCCATGTAACCCCTTTTCTCCATAAAATCAATTATGGTTAAATAAAATAATAATAAAAAGACTTATCCCCTCAAGCACCCCTATCTCTTTTGTCCGTGTCTGTCTTGCATCCAATGGTGCATTTTTATTAATGTATATGAAGTATTACATTTCCTAGGCACTCTGTCCCCTTTTTTACTTTACCAGCTCACCAGCCTAAGTCACAATTACATAATACATTATAGTTCATAAGGGTTAAAACTGGGATTTTACATCATGGGTAGCATAATTGATTTCATGCTATTTATTTTTTCTTGACTCATAACACATGACATGCCCATTTTGGGCAAGGAGTCCATCAACCCCTTCCTTGCATGCATCTATGCACATGAAAAAATACTCATCTGGATCTACAACTTTTAAAATGGGTGCATTGGTTAATACATATTTCAAGTGCTGGAAACTCTCTTCACACTTGGTATTCCATTCAAATTTTATTCCTTTCTTTTGTAATGAAGCAATTGGATGTGAAATCTTGGAAAAATCTACAATGAATCTCATGTAATAACCAATTAAATACATACATGATCTAACTTTTGAATGCTTCAATATTTATTAATCCACTGTTATTTCATCCTCTAAGACAATGTGGCCCAGATAATGGATTTGATTTTTATAAAAAGTTCCCTTGCTTAGCTTGACATACAATTGTTGTTATGTCAACACTTGTAGCATCATTCTCAAATGTTTCCCATGCTCCTCCTCTATCTTGGAGTATTTAATATCATCCAAGAAGATAATAATTTGTTTTTCCAGGTAATCTATGAACACTCCATTCATTAGACAAATAAAAGTAGTTGGTGCATTTGTCAAAACAAATGGCACCACTACAAATTTATAATGACCATACCTTGTTTGAAAGGTTGTCTTACTAGTATCTTATTCTCAAATTATTACTTCATGATAACCTGATCTCAATTCAATCTTAGAAAATATATTTTCTCTCTTCAAATGATTAAAGAGATCATCAATCCTTGGAAAATGATACTTTTTCTTTACTATAACCTTATTTATCTTTCTGAAGTCAATACATAACCTTCCAGTTTCATCTTTTTTATTCAAAAAGGGAATTGGGGAACCACAAGGAGAAACACTTGGGAATATCTACCCCTTGTTTAGCACTGTTGGGCCCTTTGTTTTTGGATAAGGAATTGCACAAGTTTTGACTGAGCACGAGTTGTGCAAGCTTCATCATAGGCCGGGAGAAAGAGAAACATAAAGAAGTTGCGAAAGTCAGTGCAACGCTAGCTAAACAACAAACAGTTGCAACAGAATAAGAAAGCATGCAAGTTGAGAAGGAAGATACAACCTAGAGATATAGAGGGTTGAACATAAGTGTAAAACGGTTGGTTGGTCAGGTCGTTGGTTGGTGGATTGGTTGATTTAGTCATTATTGTTCTTGTTACCCAGTCATATTAGCTATTGATGATTTTTGTAAGTTGATTAAAGTCAATTCTTGAGTCTAGAATGAATTGGATCTATCAATTTGAGAATTGGAGCTCTGCAACATGAGTCCAGAGCCAAGAGTCTGTACAACACACTACTGTGTAATTCTGAGTCTGTAATCAGAGAAAGATTTTGAAGATAATATGAAGAAGGACCTAAATTTTAAAATATGTTGTGTCTCTGTGTGTTTACTTATGCATTACAGTATTCCCTTATGACTTATGAGTTCTATTTGATGGTTCTATGTTTAAATGATTGCTAGCAACGTAAGTAGGTTCAATTCTTGCACATGTATGTTTCCAATCTGTTCATGTCTCTTGCGCAAGATCAAGAATGAGTCTTGAATGCTCTATGGATCCTCTTAAGTATTTTCCCTACCGTTCCCTATCTATCGGTCTCATCAGCACTTCGGGTGACACTTCTTCTCTTTGAAGGAGATGAAAATGCCAATGCTATAGACTAAATGGTACCTTTTGTTGGTAACCTAAGAAGGACTATGGTTTGATCAAAATCGTGCCAACAAAATGGTTTTGTTTCCTAGACTTGTGTTAAAAGGGAACCTGTAGGGAGAATTCTTCCGCCAATCCATAGATCTAGTGTTGATCAATGGTGGGAAAGGAACTGTGATGCCTTCATATGAAAAGAAGCGGAATTGAGGAGAAAATCAATGGAAAACACTCGCGAAACAATCTTTTACTCAGAAAGATCGGGTGACCAGTACGAGATTTTCTAAGTCAAATTCCTGAAAGAATTTTTTCACTGGATAAATAGACTCCAAGAAGTTCTAGAGTTCCAGGGACGGGCCAAGAAGATCTGTGCGTGAGATACCGAAAATCTAGCAACACTCCATAGGCTGGATTGTCCAGTTGCATGAGCAGTTGATTTCTGGGTTAGCACCACATTAGAAGGTTATATCATTGAATTTGCAGTCGATAATCACCAATCCTTCTCACAGGCAGAGGCGGTTTTCAAGAAAGACGCAAGGGGAAGACTATTGAGAGAAATCACCCTGTGGATTAAGGGTTTCTTGGTGGACGAAGGGATGTTGATTATGTCCCCAACTGAGATGACAGCGTAAACACCCTTGCTTGAGGTAAGGCGAGGTGGTGTGAGAGTCATGGCATGAGAAAAGGGAAGGGTTCTTTGAAAAATGGGGGGGAAACAACAAGAAATGGACCAAAGAGATGAGCGAGCCTTGAAGAGAGCCACCATAGTTGAGAAGTGGTGGCGTGGAAAGATCAAGAAAGAAGCAAGATAGACCGAAAGGTTAAGGAGAGAAGGTGGATCAAGAGAAGTAAAGAAGAGACAGATGGAAGAATTGCAGAATATGAGAAGACAGGAATGACTGGCCAGTCAAAGATTAAATGAGAGAGAAGTGCGAAGAGAAAGAAGTCCCTAGGAGGTGGGACAAGAAGGAGAAGCTACATACGTAAGAGAGGAAGAAGCCAACGTGAATCTTGGAGAAGAAAGATAATATTCATCCCCGATAATAGGAGAGATCGGGAATTCGACCGAAGAGATCGTCCCAGTGGAAGCAAATGAGACCCCCCAGATCAAAGAAAATTGCCCCGAAGCCAGTGGCACCAACCCCGAATCACCCATACCCCAAGTGTCTTCTATACAAGAAGTAAGTCTGATACTACCTTCGCATGCTAGTTATGTTCCAGTACAATTAATTAGTCAGTCACAACTAGGAAGTTCAAGTACATGGAGGATATTGGGATCCCCTGGTAGATCGCAAGCAGGACCATTAGGATTCATATTGATAGGAACAACAAGATCAACAATGGCCAGCCATGCATAAGGTTCTATTGCTCGATACCCAGAATTTTGGGGTAAGGGAGATGAAGACGTTGAGTAGCATTGGTTCTTGTGTGAAACAATATGGAGATCTAGAGGGACTTTGGATGTGAATAAGTTGGTCGAGTTCCAAACTACATCGAGAGGTCGTGCTGTCAAGTGGTACATGAATATCATTGAATCAGGAGTGTCAGGTACGCAAGGTCAAGTGTTCACACTCATCTAGGTAAGGAAAAGGTTCATAGTAGAGTTCAAACTACCCCAGTCATAACAACAGGCTCTATCTGAGTTACGTGAGATCCAATAGTGAGAAGGTGAATCAGCTTGGGAATACATCCAGAAGTTCAAATATGCCATAGGGAGGTTGGCACATCCAATCCAAAAAGAACATCAAAGGGAGTGGTACATTCAAGGGTTGTTTCCCTTGACTCAGATTCCGCTAATGCAACATCATATAGCCACATTAACATATGCCTTGGAACAATCGATGAAGATTGAAGCCATGGCGGGATACCGTGGGAACCTGAGAGTAACCAGACCCCCAGTGGATGAAAATCTAGCGCAGCTACAAGGGCATATATTGACACTTACATAAAGTATCCAAGAACTGACAATATCCAGACCAGGACGACCATAGGTTTGGTGCACTAGATGTTATATGAAAGGTCATCTGGCGAACGAATGTCCATGAATAAGGGGAGTGGGACCCCCTCAAAATCCGATGGTACCCCTACTAGGACCCATGGGAGGAGTTGCACAAGTGTCGATGAACTCACCATTCCATAACCCAACCCCATATCATGCTTTCCTAGGAGGCCAAGTAGCGCCGACAATGGAATATTGTGAGATTTGTCGAATCCATGGGCATGGGCCAAGACAGTGCCCCATTATGTAGAAATATTCGATAGTGACAAACACTGTACACTGTGAGTTCTGCACATCTACCACACATACTACCAATCAATGTAGAGTGTTGGATGCACTTTCAAACAGACTGAACAACATTTAGGGTGAATGAAAATCCTCAGGGACCAAGAAGAGGTTGAGGAGGTGGAGCTGGAGGAGACTTCAGAGGAGGAAGAACTGGGGGAAGAGGACCAAGAAGATGTTATAACTATGATGAGCAAGGTCACTTGGCTAGAGACTTTCCTCATCCAAGGCAGCCATGGTGCTCTCACTGCAGAACCAACGGACACGCAATAGAAGACTTCCCAGAGTTAATCGCAAAGTGGGAAGACAGAGCATGACAAAGAGGAACTAACCTTGTCAGTTCCAAAATCAAGAGGATTTCTAACGGACAATTTCCCAACCTTAATATCGTTACTCGAGGAGGAGAAAAGATAGGAGCTGATGCTGATACTCTACCTCAGATCCAGAAAGAAACACCTAATGGAGACAGGTATGACCCTCTAAAAAAAAAGTTGTTCTTTAAAGATGCCATAGAATTATTTCAGAATACTCTTAGTCCTGAAATGCGAGAGAACCACCCCCAGCTGACTATTTACCCTAAGATGGCACAAGTCCCTACTTCACCCCCTTTACCCATAAACCATGTAGCCATACCAATACAACCTGAGCAACCTCAAAACGTAGTTGAACTTTGGTTTCAATTATTATCTGACATTCTGGGGAACGATCAACTAACAGAAAAGTTGTGCAATGCGCTATACCTAGTTTTAGGGAACGAATAACCATTAGAAGCAAGGATAAGGGACAATATTCCATAGAAAAGTACTTAGAGAGTGCAACGATGAAAAGTACGAACCGACAAGCAGTTCATATTAATATCCTAGTTAGATGAATTTGAAATTAAGGACATCATGTTGGACCTAGGGTCATATGTGAACATTTTGCTTAAGAAGACCTAGGAAGCCTTAAGAAAACCTAGGATGACATATTCCCCAATTCAGTTAATAATGGCAAACCAATACTGTATCTTCCCCATAGGAATATTGGAGAACGTGGAAATAGATGTAGCAGGAGTAAAAACAGTGGCTAACTTTGAAGTTATTGAGATCATGGGAGATAAGGACCCCTACCCTGCACTACTTGGCATTGATTGGGCCTATGATAATTATGAAGTAATCAATTTAAAGAAAGACACCATGACCTTTGGGGATGAGGCAATCAAGGTAGTTCAACCTTTGGATCCATATGTAGGACCCAGGTATATAGAACCAACAGACAATAATATGGAGGGAGAAGACTTGGACCAGTTGTACACTATAACAGCTGGGACAAGAAACGATTATATAAACCCCACCATCGATGGGTCAGTAAGTTTGAGAAGTATACAATCAGCAGATGAAGATTCAAAATTGGATTTTGACAGTTGGAAACAAGGGTAACAAAAAATATTCTCAAAAATATGTGCAACTATCAGAGAGACCAGATGGGTTGGGACCAAAGTTAGAGAACACCTAGTATATGATGACACCCCATATCTCGACATTTTTTTGCACAAGATGGAGGAAAATGTAAGAGAAGATCAAAGAATCTCGGTACTAGATGTAGCCTTTCAGAACAACCCTGCCATATGGTGGGCCAATCATAAAGTCGTACTCAGAACTTTGGATGAGGTGAAGCAAGATATCAATTACAGGTTCCAAAATAAGGAGCAGCTGGAATCAAAGATGCAGACAGATATCTAGGTTGCACAATTGTTCAACGAAGAATCAGATCCTAGAATACACATTGAACAATGCGCGACACAATGGAAATCTATGGGGATACCCTCTCACTTCTGGGTTCGGGTATTTCCCCACTCTCTAGGTCCAATCTAGAAAGCTTAGTTTATACATGAGTAAACCAGAAGACAAACCAACGACTGGCAAAAACTGGCATCTCATTTTTGCAAGGACTTCTCATTCACAAGTAAGTACCCTGATCTTGAAGTAGCCCTGCCAAATATTAAAGAATTTATTTTTACAGATAACGGTAATCAGAAATCAAACTTAGTGGTATGTGCCAAACATAGACAAGAACTTCAGGAAAATCTGCACTTGCCCTCAACTGAGAAGTCTATAGAATGCTATCAGATTAACAAAGATTTAGAAATCCTAGACGACTTAGAAGAACTGAGAAACCTAGCCATCAAAGAGAAATAGAGGAGCATAGAAATTTGAAACACCATACCTAGCCAGACCGATAGTTCCTACAATCACCTATTAAAATTGCGCAAAATCAACATAGGGACTGTAGAGAAACCAAGGATAGCTATGGTGGGAGATAACTAGGATGAGAAAACCAGTCAGGAAATACAGATTTTACTGCGGGAATATGAGGATTTGTTCCCAAATACTTTTTCTGAAAGGGAATCAAAGGAGTCATGGGAGAAATAAAGATTGAGTTAAAACCAGGATCCAAGCCTGTCAGACATAGACCATACTGTCTTAACCCAAGAGTAAAAGAGAAGGTTAAGAAGGAGATATATAAGATGTTGGAAGCAGGTCTCATTTTTGCAGTGGAAGAAGCAGAGCGGGTCAACCCGATAGTCATTAAAAGCAAGAAAGACACAGAGGATATTAGAGTCTATGTAGACTATAGAAGTCTCAACTCTTCCTGTGTACATGACCCCTTCCCAACACCCTTTATAGATGAGGTGCTAGAACAATTTGCGGGAAAGGAAGCATACTCATTCACATATGGATTTTTAGGATACCATCAAGTCAGGATCATTGAAGAGGACAAAACAAAGACCACTTTCATAACATAATGGGGATATTTTGCATACAACGTGATGCCATTTTCCTTAAAGAATGCCCCTGCAGTTTTCTCCAGGATTGTGATAGCAACTTTTAGAGAGTTCATTCACAAATTTATAGAAGTCTATATGGATGATTGGACAATATATAGCCTTCTCAAGGAACATGTAGCATTGCTAAGGATAATGTTTGATATATGCAGAGAGTTGTAGATCTCATTGAATCTCAGAAAGTGTATCTTTTGTGTAGCACATGGGAATTTGTTGGGCCATATAATCTGCTGAGAAGGAATATTGGTAGATCCAACCAAAGTTGCATTCATTGTGAATATGCCACCACCCATGAGTGCTAAGTAGTTGCACTCCACGCTGGGACACACAGGTTACTATCGCAGGTTCATCCGAAGATATGACAACATTACTGCACCTCTGGAAAACCTACTAAAAAAGGTTGAAACATTCCAATGGACTCCCAAATGTGATAAAGCATTTGATACACTTAAGGAGAAACTCATCACAGCACTGATTATGATATTCTCAAACTAGGAGAATGAATTTCATGTCCATGTAGATGCTTCAGGAATTGCCTTAGGAGCCATCTTAACACAACCTTGAGGTGGAGCTATGGATCACCCTATCTAGTTTGCGAGTCAGAAGTTGTCGCAAGAAGAACACAACTACACAACGACGAAAAAGAGAGGGTTTGGCCATGATTTATGCTTTGCATAAATTTAGACATTATTTGTTAGGGTATCATTTCAAATTCTTTATTGATCATTCTGCATTGAAATATCTAGTTAACAAACCTATGTTGGAAGGGAGAATTTGTAGATGGTTGTTGTTATTTCAGGAATTTTCCTTTGAAGTTATCATCAAGCCGGGAAGATGCAACATAGGACCTGATCACCTGTCTAGGTTAGAGTCAGGGGAAAGTGGTAGAGCGGTAGATGATTAGCTCCCAGATGCATATTTTTTCAGGATTGAGGCCATAGCAGAATACCTGGAGGACATAGAAATATTTCTCAGTACAGGGGATTGTCCTAAAACCTATTCCACAACCCAGAAATGCCATATGGTTGTTAGAGAATCAGATTACCAGCTGATCGTCAGACAATTGTATAAAATAGGACTAGAAAACATCCTTAGATGGTGTGTTCTAGATCACGAAAGGCAAGATATACTCTAGGAATGCCATAGTGGAGTTGTAGGAGGCCTCGTAGGAGGAAAGGCCATGACAGAGAAAGTTCTACAGGCAGGACTTTGGTGGGCAACACTCTTCAAGGATGAAAAGGTATATGCTATATCGTGTGATGTTTGCCAACACATGGGAAAGTCGTCACGCCGAGACGAACTACCACTACAACCAGTTAGATTTCTACAAGCATTTGAGAAATGGGCAGTTGACTTCATTGGACCAAGACCGGTCATTTGTCAACTACCAACCAATGTTGTGTTTTCAGGTGCAGATGTTAACCATATCTTGGGTGTTGTGTTCGGTACCAAACCATTGGTGAAGAGGCCCAGAAACGAGGTCTTGCCTAAAAAACCTTTGAAGCCCCAACCCCTTGCATTAGCCACTCCCCTCACCCGCGCAGTGGTCAAAGACACCACTATCATTGATATTCAGGATGACTCGGAGCCTGAAACATTTCTGTCCACATTCGTCACTAAGCACCCTCCATCACCACTAGCACCCCAATCACCAAACTCTGCCACTACTAGCCTACATCAGAACACAACCCCTGAGCCGATGCAGCTCGATCAACCAGAGATAGTGGAGCGAAGACTCCTAGAAATAACCCGAGAGTCACCCAAACCAACATCATAATTTTTTGGTCTAGAACCCAAAGCATCAAAGCCAAGCATGAAGTTGAATGATCTGAATCTTGACAACCAGGAACAACAACTTGAGTCTGTAGTGGAAGAAAAATATGCCCGAACTAGAGAGGAGTCGGAAGCTGAAAACAACCAGCAAATCACCTCACCATCCAAGGGTGAGGTTGCCCAAGAAATCAAGGCACATGAATCAGAAGCACCGAAAGAGCTAGAGATACTAGATGCTCACAATGAACCAGAATCAACAACCGAGAAGGATACGACATCCGCGTGAGCACAAATGGAGCGGGTTCTCCAGAACCCTCAACAATGCCCAGAATTGATGCAACTCTGCATAGCCAGAACATAGTTTCTGACTCTTTTTCCCACAACGCTAAGGTTGGGGATCGCACCAGCGCCACCAACGGAGGAGGAGGTAGAAACCCACTTGGACCATTCAAAGGCCAGTGGACTTCCACTGCAAACATGAGCACCCAACGATGTGGCTCCTTCATTTATCGACTTGGACGCAATTATTTGGAATAATCCAAGAATCAACAAAACAATTAGAGCAAAGGCTCCAAGAGTTCGATAGATCTGCCAAGGTTGCAAAGCAGGAAGAGTTCGTTGCACAAACATGTAGAAAGCAGGAAGCACAAGAAAAAATCCAAGTCCAACACAAACTGGAAAAAGTGAAGGAAAGACTTGCTGAAGCCTAGCCGAAGATTCAGAAGGTTGCGCCCGACCTACCCGAAGCTAACGAGGTAGGTGAGCTAGAGAAATAGGTCGAGATGCTACAAGAAGCATTGACACAACTCGCTACTCGTGTTGAGCAGCTGGAAGAAAAGCTACAATAGGTCTAGCAGGAAGCATAGCAGCAGCCTCAGTAGCTACAAGAGCAGATGCATAAGATTATATTGCAAGGTAACAACGCCCGAGCAACACTACACAAGCACACAACAGAATGCACCAAAATATTCAGGGAAGTCAACGAATGGATGGGCATCATCGCTCGACGAAACCAAGTCTTAGAGGAGGTGTGCACAAAGATCTAGGTGTTGAAAGAATAAGTTGTGGCCACAATGGACCCCATAGAGAAACAACATAAGTTTGATCAATTCCAACAGGCCAAAAATGAACTGAATACACTCTTTGAGGCACAGTCTGTAGCCAAAAAGGAGGTGTGCGACTTTCGACCTGTAATTTAGATAGCCTACATGCAAATGCATCAATTCGATGCAACAACAGATTCCAAGTGGAACTCATTGGTTGCGGCCAAGACAAAGGAGTATAACAAAGAGATGACCCAACAGTTTCTTGCAGAGGCATCACTCCTCGCTTGGAAATGGCATGACAAAGTTGGAAGATTTCAAGGAGTGAAGCAGGGAACGTTAGAGTTGGTACCAAAGTTGGGACCTTTGTTTGAAGAGGTAAAAGAAGAGAAAAAACAAACAAAAGAGCCCGAGGAAGAGGAAAAGAATGACAAGGGAAAACAACAGATTCTCCTGGAGGATGTGAAAGAACCAAGTGCTTGACTTGAGGGAGAGTCAAGGATTGTGCTCGGAGCCTGTTGGGCCCTTCATTTTTGGATTAGGAATTGCGCAAGTTTTGACTGAGCATGAGTTGCACAAGATTCATCAGAGGCCTAGATAAAGAGAAACATAAAGTAGTTCTGAAAGTCAGCGCAACGCCAGCTAAACAACAAATGGTTGCAATAGAACAAGAAAGCGTGCAAGCCGAGAAGGAAGACACAACCCAAAGATATATAGGGATGAACATAAGTGTAAAACGATTGGTTGGTTGGGTTGTTGGTTGGTGGATTGGTTGATTTAGTCATTATTGTTGTTGTTACCTAGTCAGATTCGCTGTTGATGATTGTTGTAAGTCAATTCTTGAGTCTGTAATGAATTGGATCTATCAGTTTGAGAATTGGATCTCTATGACATGAGTCCAGAGCCAAGAGTCTGTACATCGCACTACTATGTAATTTTGAGTCTGTAATCAGAGAAAGATTCTGAAGATAATATGAAGAAGGACATAAACTTTTAAATATTATGTGTCTCTGTGTGTTTACTTATGCATTACAGTATTCCCTTATGGCTTATGAGTTCTATTTGATGGTTCTATGTTTAAATGATTGTAGCAACGTAAGTAGGTTCTATTCTTGCACATGTATGTTTCAGATCTATTCATGTCTCTTGCACAAGATCAGGAATGAGTCCTGAAGGCTCTATGGATCTTCTTAAGTCTTTTCCCTACCCTTCCCTATCTATCTGTCTCAACAACGCTTGGGGTGAGACTTCTTCTCTTCGGAGGAGATGAAAATCTAGTGCTCTAAATCACACAGTACCTTTTTTTGGTAACCTGACAAGGATTCTGGTATGATCAAACTTGCGCCAACAAGCACCTCTTATAGATACATCCGCAAATATTTCATATCTAGTGTGCTCATTCATTAGGGAGTCTTGGACATTGGGGTAGCTCCAGAAATCAAATCAATAGAGAAGTCAATGTCTCTATTTGGTGGAAATCCTGACAATTCTCCAAACACATCTTCATATTCCTTAAAGAATAGATAGTCTTCAAGATTTGGCACTTCATCCTTGTTTGGATCTTCCATATGCATTGGACATATTTTGAACCCTTTTATAAAACTTCTTTTTAGTGGCAATGTTGATATATCTTTGAAAGATATAGGCCTTGGAGTACCTTGAACTATCCTTGAATTCCCTTACTCATCAAGACATGTGAAATCCTTTTTGTAGCAATATAGGACATCATGATTCTTTTCCATCCAATCCATGTCAATCAAGCAGTCATATGTCCCAAGTGGTATGACGTTCAAATCAACCTTAGATTTGACTCCATTCATGTTCATTGCACAATATTTAACAAGCTCATTGATTCTTCTCTTGGTTCTAGTGGCTAGTTGAACCAACCAAGACTTTTCATGCTTACATATCTTCAATTTAAATATGTCAACCACATTAGGATCTATATATTTATGACTAACTCCATAATCAATCAAAACAACTATGGGATGATTATAAATCTTACTTTCCACCTCAATCATGTGGGATTGATAGGATTCTTGTCTATTATCCAAGGCTATATAAATACTTGGCACACTCCTACCTATGTATTCCAATGTATCAAGTTCCTAAAGATTATGCAAAGTCCTCATCCTATCTCCTTTGTGAGTACAATATTTATACGTGTAGTCTCCCTCACATCCCCAACACTTTATGGGTTTCTATATTGTCCTTTTTGCAAAGGAATTTCTCATATTGGGATCATTTTGTGCTTTCTTCCATTACCTATATGACTATTAATTGTTCCTAAAGAAATGTGGCTTGAATCCTTTCTTCCTTTG
This sequence comes from Picea sitchensis, assembly GCA_010110895.2. Classification (NCBI taxonomy): domain Eukaryota; kingdom Viridiplantae; phylum Streptophyta; class Pinopsida; order Pinales; family Pinaceae; genus Picea; species Picea sitchensis. Next base: position 38,967 of record SNQJ01S0034611.1, read on the forward strand.
ATCCATATTTCCTTTCTTTTTGTCATCCCAATATTTTTGAAAAGTTGGTAGATTCCCTTATTTTGTTCATAAAGATACTTTTCTTTTCTTATGTATTCTTCCATTGTCTTGGGCTCATTAAATTGAATTTTATCAATGTATAAAGAAGGTAACCCACTTATAAATATTTGGATTTTAACCTTCTCATCCCTTATGAATCCAACATACCTCAACAATGCAAGGAACCTCCTCTCATACTCATCCATTGTCATGCTTCCAAGCTTGATTTCAAAGAAATCTTTCATATTATTATCATAATAATTTTTTGACAAGTATTTCTTATGAAAACAATTTTTTAACTTCCTCCATGAGATCATCTTCCCATCAATGTACTTAACTTGCTTGAGCTAGTCCCACCACATTGATGCTTTTCCTTGAATATGGTAGGTTGCAATTCTAGATTCCACATTTCATGAATAATTGTGCAATTGCATATATTTCCTCATTCCCAAAAACCATGCTTCTACATATTCATTTTTCTTATGATCACCATCAAATGTAGGAGTTTTAATCTTCTTAATCTCTCCTTGCAAATCATCTACCTCATACCTCCTTCTCATAGTTCTGGAAGGGGCACACTTGGGTTGCTCTCTGACCTTGGACATGCATGTTCTCTTCTAGTCGAGTGTCCTGGTGAGTGATAATATCTACTAACACTCTTTAAGTGCCTATATCCCTTATGATCATCCGTTCTAATGTGAGCCCTGGATGCTTCTACTTGTCTTGCACTGGTTGATTTTTTTGTGCCATAATATTTATTGAATTTCCTCTGCAATTTATTTAGACTCTGTAGTATCTCTTCCTAAGATATTATCATCATTTCATTGAATTATCTATATATTTTCACTTTTTTTTCATTCTTCTCATGGTCTCAAGTAGCTCCACAGGCTCTACTTTCCTTCTACATCCATTGGATGTGGTTTCTTCATTTACCAGGTTATGTAAACCTATGGTTTCATCCTCATGGATATAAGATCCCCAGGGATCCTCCAAATATCTAGTACTCATATAGTAACCATGTATTTTTTTCCTGTACCTTTAATTCTACAAGAATGTGCATGGAACAATTACTGTTAGAATTATACAAATTGTAAAGTGTTTCATTAATTAAGTTACATGTCATCCTTAATTTGATTTTATGGAGAACATATATGTACTAATCTAAATTATAATCCTTCATAAGTAATATATTTTGAATCATATTTCCAATGGCTATACTCATGCCTCATTCTGAGTTATGGGATAAAAGTTGTAGATTTATGAATTTTCCATTTCGACTCAATTATACACTATTATTGTTGGATTACTGAGAGGGGCTGAATCAGTAATAACGTAATTATAATCATTTTTCTTCAAATGTTATATCAATATAGAATTATTATCCAATAATGAGTAGTGATAAATAAACAATCACACACATACATAGTACACCAGTGTTTTACGTGGAAACCCAAATTGGGAGAAAACCACAGAATGCTTTTTCTTATATGTCTTGAAGAATTACATTCATTGGAAGCACCAACTTCCTTTTTTTTTCAGCTGCAACTGGAAGGAGGCTCCAACCCCCTATTTTCTCAGGCTACAACCTGAGGGAAGCTCCAACTTCCCAAATCTCTGGCTACAACTAGAAAGAGGCTACGAACCCCAATGTTCTCCGGCTACAACCAGAAGGTGGCTACAACCACCTATCCTTGCCCCATCCTACCACCCTGAAGTAGAAGTAGAATGATGGAACCATTTTCACACTATAACTATGAGATATATCGCTGTAAACCTGTACCAATAAATCTGAACCATGCATAGACATGTACCTCAACCTGTAATCAACCTGTACCATAAACACGTGCATCAACCATGCACCAAACTGTAGTCAACCTGTACTATAAACAAGTGCATCAACCATGCACCAAATTTTAATCAAGCTATACCATAAACAAGTGCATCCAACCATGTACCAAGTATGTACCAATCATGTGTCAACTACTCATCAACTACTTGTCTCAACCATGTACTCAACATGTACCTCAACCAAAAGCCCTCATCAATTTCATCATCAAATATGATTTGTAGCTCTGTCCAATGAACTGGTGTATATGATCACATTCCTGCAAACCTTCCTTAACTTTAAAAACAAAGAGACCTTTGCATTTTCATCATAAAACTTTCTTTAGTCTCACATGCTAGTTTTGGATTAGTCAACAACCCTAACTTGAAGTAATCATAGAATTGAACTTTTGTAATGTATAAGTATGTGAAATTGATATAAAATGTCCTTCAGTTTTTTATGCAATTCCTCAAGATGGCCTACTTAGACCATTCTATAAAAATCGTTATAGAAAAAATGGCATACCTTGTGAATTTTGGCTTATTCTAGAGCGACCTTGTAGGCGTGCCCACACAAAATATTTGATGAAATGATATGAAACTATTACAAGATACTGTGAGCTATACCTAACAACACATTTTGTCTAAATTGAATTTGTATCTGTTATGGAGAAGAAGTTATGGCGTTTTTACCGAAACACCTGATTTTGACTGGTTTTAGGATTTATTACAAACCCTGGCGCCATGGTGTAACTCCCAAAATACCAATGACCCACAAGATGAATTTTTTAACCATGAGATACTTGGATATGTTTTCTCACTTTCATGTAATTCTGGATCTGAATCATTATAGAGAAAAGTTATAGAAAATGGTGAGATGACCTGAAATAACACATGCCTTGAAAATTGTCTCAGATATCATCCTGTATCTCTCAATGTTGCCTCAGATGATCTCTTCCATCATTAGAATAATTATGTGTTCTGGACTGTGTCACTCCACTTTATTATTTACCTTTTAAAATCTCTTAAACCACTTTCATTACTTTGACATTTTTGGGGGCTTCTAGATGACGTATGAGGGTCCTCCAACCTCGTGAGCCATAACTCTCAAGCTGTGATGAGGTTATGTGACATTATACATACCACCAGAAATGGCATGACATGTACTATCCATATAGAATAATTATTATCTAAAATATATCATAACTCTTACCATTACCCATCCAAACAAACTTGGTTCCATTACCCAAACCGGGGTCTCCAACTTCTCATGGCCATAACTCTCTAGCAGTGAGGAATTATGTGACACGTTCCACTACCATAAATGACATGAAAAGAAATCCATATGGATATTTTCCTTGACAAATTCACTCCTTCATCTCATTATTCCCACAATTAAGCATGGGTTCTCTTACTCACAAAGCGTCTTCCCATTGAGGGCTTTCACCATAAAGGGGACCACTTTGGGATTCTAAATGTATTTTCTTATAAACCATGAAAACAATAATGAGTCATATTTACATCAAACACTATTGGGTCCATTACCCAAAATTGCTTTATTGCTATAGGTCTTTCTTCAGGGGTTGACATCAATGACGAAACCAACCTTAGTCAACAATCTACCCCTTTGGCATTGATGACAGCTTTTCACGATGCAACCATGAAGTCCATATCACTCATGCTCCCCACAGAACCATGCCTCATCATGCATATGATAAATCTAATCCTCATGGAACCATGCATATCATGCATTTGTATTCCCCCTTGTCATCAATGGCAAGGTATCTTTCCATCTGGGGTTGCTCCCACATGATTACGTCCTCTTATGGGTGCTTCCTTGTGTACATCTAAGACATATAAGATAAGAATTCAAAAGCATTCAAAAAATTTCATTTTTGAGTAGAAATAACTCAAGTCTTTGGTGAAGATATTCAAAGGCTTCAGGTGGAGTGGCTTTGTAGAGATGTATGCCCTTGTTCTTTTGTGCCCACATACTCAGCTTTGATGTTCTTTTCTGCAACATGTTCTGCTAGAAAATGATACTTGGTGGAATGTGCTTAGTCTTGGGAGTGCATCAGGGTTTTTGAGATATTGATGGGACTTATATTATCACAATATATATTGGAATGGGCTCATCATACTCAACCTTTGTATATCTGTCAAAAGTTTGTTTCATCCAAAGAACTTGTGTACACCATGTTGTTTCTTTGCAATATACTCACTTACCGACTATAGATAGAATGCTGGTGTTTCTTGCTTAACCAAAGTGCAAACACTCACCTAGTAGAATCTTGCTCCACGATTGCTTAGATGGGTCATCAATACAACTTACTTTGTCTGCATGTAGGCCATACGTGATAGATCTTTTCCTTTTGGATACCATAATCCAAACTCTTCTATTCCTTTGAGATATATGAGATCCTCTTCTTGCTTAATACATGTGATTCCTTTGGTGTTGCTTGAAATCGTGCCACCTATCCAAATTTCTGCATTACATATGTTTTGGATTTTGTCACATATAGTATGCCGCCAATCATTGACCTATATTACCTCGATCGTAGACTTTGAATCATCATCTTTGCTTTCGACCTGGCTGGTTTGCATGGGAGTGATAAGCGGTTTGCAATCTTCCATTCAGAACCTCTTTAGCATTTCTACATTATGCTTAGTTTGAGAAATAAAAATTCCTTCAGTTTCTTTGATGTATCACGAAGTCCTAGAAAGAAGGATAGTTCTCAAGTAATGACATTTCAAATTCACTCTACATGTCTTTTTACCAAATTTCTGTCTTAACTTGTCATCATCACTACAAAATAATATCATCAACATAAACTTCAATTAATAAAAATATTACCTTGACTTACCTTGATGTGAAGGTTGCTATCTGCACTTCCTTCTCTGAACCACACTGCTTTGTAGATACTTATCCGGTTTGGAGTACCATGCTCTAGGAGCTGTTTTGAATAATACAAGGCCTTCTTTAATTTACACACATAATTCTGTGTTCTTTAACAAGCTGAAATCATACGGTTGTTCAATGTAGACTTCTTCTTCAAGTTCCCCATTCGAGAGAAAAGATGATTTCTTTGATCAAAATACGATGTACTTTAACATTTTTTAGACGTACATAAGCTAAAACAAGCAGTTAGCTTCCGATGCGGAAGCTGGGGCATATGTCTCTTCAAGTCGATTCCTTCAATATGTGCATATCCTTTACATACCAATCTATATTTATTCCTTGTAACTTGTCCATATTCATTCAATTTATTCCTAAAGCCATTTTGTTATTCGATCACATTCTTATTCTTTGGTCTTGGAACCAATTCCCAAGTGTCATTTTTCTCCTCGATCCAATTCTTCATCCATGGCCTTATTCCAAAATTCATCCTTGATGGATTCTTCAATAATTTGGTTCAATTGTAGATTAGAGTGTTAGGTGTGTTTGTTACGGTGAATGGATTTTCTTCTAGTCTCAAATCCTGCATCTTTGTTTAATAATCTAATCGAGAAGGATGATTCTTCTTCGTTTTCTAAGTGTCTTTGGAATGCTTGTTGAACTTTCTCTTCTATACGTGTCATATTCTCTTCATATTCATCTTCATCTTCCTCTTCTTCTTCTTTTTCATCTTCTTCTTCAAAAGTTGTTCATTGATTTGTTTTCTTCTTTCTTTGGTTTTTTTTTTTTTTTTTTTTTTTTTTTTTTTTTTTTTTTTTTTTTTTTTTTTTTTTTTTAATCTTAGATTGTAACATATGTATGCTTTCCTTGTGCTTGGTAACCAAAACAAATTATTCATTTGTACAGAGGTCAAACTTTCTCATTCTATCTTTCTCTTTTGATGTAGCATTTGCCCTACAAAAATCTGAAGTGCTTCACATTTGTTGGTCTTCCTTTCCATAGCTTCATTATGGAGTTTTATCGGTGTTGTTTCGGAGCATTACTTTGTTTTGAATGTGTGAAATGTTGTGTCTTAGCGCACAGTGTCCAAAACATAATCATCAACTTTGAATCCATTATCATTGTTCGATCCATTTCTTGTCTTGTCCTATTCTTTCTTTCAACAACTCCATTACGTTGAGGTGTCCTAACAGCGAAATTGCACATTCCATGATTGCTGCGGTGGTCATAGAATTCCTTTGAGGTGAATTCTCCTCCATTATCCGATCTTAAGCATTTGGTTCTTGAATTCATCTCATTTTCAAACATTTCCATGTAGATCTTGAAAATTTTCAAAGCTCGATTTGTTCTTGAGAAATATTGCAGTCATTATATTATAATCATCAACTAATAACATAAAGTATCTCTCACCTTTTAAGCCTTTTGTTTGTAGTTGGTCCAAGCTAGATCGATATGCACAATTTCTAGTGGTTTGTTGTTGAATATTCCTTTGATTTGAACACGGTCTTTGTTTTCTTTTCCTTGTTGGCAATGCTTGCATAAAGTGTTGGTTGGTTTAGTGATATAGGGCATTTCTCTGAATGCTTATCTTCTTTTGACTTTGACAAGGCTATCAAAAATGCATATGACCGATTCTTAAGTACCATAGCCAACTTTCATCTTCCTTTCCTAGACAACACTTTTCATTCGATTTAAGCTTAACACATATGTTGCTTGAATTTCTTGCGACTATAGCGACCAATTTCCACGAACCTTATTTTCTTATCTCACACTTTTGTGAATTAGAAAGTAACTTTATGACCTTGGTTACACATTTGACTCGCACTTAAAGATTATGTTTCATATCTTCTACTAATAGGAACATTTTCGCCTTTTCATTCTTGTTCCCAAATTGGTTGTGCCTTTTTCAATGATTTTGGATGAATCATCATTTCAAAGGAAGCCGATCCATCTCTTTCCTCGTAATGTAAGAAGCTTGTCTCTATCACCTATCATGTGTTTTGAACATCCATTGTCAACATACCAAATACGTTTCTTATGTTTATCTTGTGAAGCGTGCATTCTTCATTGCTATAGATCTTGCTCTTATCCATGTCATTTTGAGATTCTTGTTTTCATTTGAGGGTTCTTTATGGGAAGTTGTCGTTCTGATTTTGACCGTAATGTCCAAAATTGTTACGGCTAATAACATTCCGCTTGATTGCTCAAAGGATTCAAATTTGTTGTAGCTTTTTCTCTGTGTTTCAATAGGTATTTTTGAATAACCTCTTTGTGTATGGCCCTCAAAGTAGTTATTGTTCTGTTGATAGCTCTGCAATTTACATCTTATGTCCAAAGAATTATTATGACATAACATAAACCAAAAAATATAGTTTGATACACGGTAGTTGAAGATCTTATGAAGGAGGTGCTCTTATGAATCCTTCTTCTTCTTGAGACCTATCTATTTGTTGTTGATTCTGAAATATGAATCTTCGGTGGAGGAGTGTCCATGTAAACTTCCTTGGCCATATCTTTTATCCCCTTTGATTGTTTACGCATAACTTTTTTGGATTGTATTCTTGCTTTGTTGTTTTGGAGCTTGATCCCTTTTGTTTGATTGTATCAGATCCAGGACTTGTCAAGATAAGATTTTGACTACTAATATCATCTAAGAACTTTTGAGCTATTTTGCATATTTTTCTTTTGAATATCCTTTCTTAATTAGACAATCTACTTCTAGGTTTCCAATGATCCAGTCTTTTCCTTCTAGCTATTCTTTGAGTGCTCCTTCATTTCTTTATCTTCTTCTATTTGAACCTTCAATTTTGTAATCATTTGTTCTATTTCTTGAGTGTCTTTTTTCTTATCTAGTTTTGCTTGTAGTTTTCTTGTTTTTCTTCTTTTACGTTACGGTAACTTCTATGGCACTCATTAATTCTTCTCAGTCAACTTAGCCTCTTCAATTTCTTCTTCATATGCTTCTTCATATTCTTCTTGGTCTTTTTTTTTATTAGAGTCTTCTACTTCCCATGAATAGAACTCTCCCACATTTCATTATCACTGACTTCATCTTCATCGATGATGAGATGTCTTCTTTAGTGCAAAAAGTTTTTCTTGAAAAATTTCTTTGTAGTTCTTTACTTTTATATGTTTTCTTCCTTTGAGTAACCTTCATCATTTTCTCTCTTTTTTCTTATGAAGACATTTGTTAGCAAAATGGCCAAAACGATCACAATTAAAAAATTAAAGGAAGCTTACCTCTGTACCGTTGGTTCCCTTGTTAGATCTTTTTAGCGAAGTTGGCCCACTTCTTCATCATCTTTTGAGATGTCGTTGTTTCTACTATATTCTTCTTGTTCATTTTCTTTTTCTTTGATCTTTTGGATGCTTTGAAGGCTACTTCAGCACATGCGGATTTTTCTGTTGAGTTCTCATCTCATATTCTATGAATATTCCATGTGATTCGTCCAATGCTTATTGAGTTTAGATCTGATCTTTCTTCTAGTGATGATATCTTAGGGGTGAATCTCGTAGGAAGAGATCTTAGTGTATTTTGAACAATTACAGATTCTTGATTTCTTCTCCCAATCCTATGATTGCATTCATTGTTTCATCATTTCGTAAGAAGATGTAGGCTGATATCTTCATCTTCCTTCATTTTTAGTTGTTCAAAGCCCGAGACTACGGCAAGTTTGAAGCTTTGTTGTTTGACTTTTGAATCTCTCCTTCATAAATATTTAGAAGTTTGTCCAAATCTCTTTAGCAGATTTACAATGTGCAACTTTGGTGAATATCGGTATCAACATTACCATTCAAAGTGCATGTATTGCTGGAATTATTCTCATAGAGTTTCACTGCTTTGTCATTTTGTTGGTGGAACTGTTGGTGTTTTTTATCCATCTACAATTGATTGCCAAGCAGGGGAAGTCCACGTACTTTGTATATATGCCTTCATCCTTATGCTCCAAAAACATACTTATGTCCATCAAGCTATGGTATACCATTTTTATGCTCTGATTTGGTACTCTCCATGATCCACCTTTTAATGGTTAAACTGATTTACGAAGGAACACGCTTTCACGATACCAATTGTTGGATTACTAAGAGGTGAATTAGTAATAACATAATTATAATCCTTTTCTTCAAATGTTATATCAATGTAGAATTATTATCAATGACAGGTAATAAATAAACAATCACACACATACATAGTACACCGATGTTTTACATGGAAATCGGAGAAGAGCTCCACGAGAATGCTTTCGCCATAATGTCTTGAAGAATTACATTCGGTAGAAGCACCAACTTCCTTTGTTTTCCGGCTACGAGGGAATGAGGCTCCAACCCTAGTTTCTCGGGCTACAGCAGAGGGAAGCACCAACTTCCCAAATCTCACGGGGTACAACCGAGGAAAGGCTACAATGATGTTCTCCGGCTACAACCCGGTGGCTGCAACCACTGTCGCCCTTCATCCTGCCACCCTGGTAGAAGTAGAGGTAGTGGAACCAGCTTTGTCGCACTATTACTGTGAGATATATCGATGTAAGCCTGTACCAATAAATCTGAACCATGCATCAACTGCCTCGGCTTTGTAATCAACCTATACCATAAAGGGTGCATCAGCCATGCACCAGCCTGTAGTCAACCTGTACTATAACAAGTGCATCAACCATGCGCCAACCTGTAATCAAGATGTGCCATAAACAGTGCATCCAACCATGTACCAGGGTATGTACCAATCATGTGTCAGCTTCTCATCAACTACTTGTCTCAGCCATGTACTCAACATGTACCTCAACCAAAGAAGCCCTCGTCAATTTCATCATCCAAATATGATTTGTAGCTCTAATAGACCTAGTGGAGTGTATATGATCACATTCCTTAAAACCTTACTTAACTTTAAAACAAAAAGACTAGCATTTTCATCAAACTTTTCTTTAGTCTCACATGCCTAGTTTTGGATTAGTCAACAACCCTAACTTGGAAATAATCATAACTTTAGACACGTAATGTATAAATATATAAAACTGATATACAATGTTCTTCAGTGTGCTTTATACAATTCCTCAAGTGACACTACTTGGAACCTCTCATAAAAGGTTATAGCAAAAATGTCGCCACCTTGTTGAATTAAACTATTCTAGAGAGCGACCTTGTAGAACTTTTCCCTCACAAAATATTTGATGAAATGATATGAAACTATTACACAATATACTACAGACTATACCCTAACCAACACATTAGGTCTCACTAAATTTGGATCTGTTATGAAGAATTTGCTGTTTTCCAGAAACACTTGATTTTGACTAGTTCGGGGATTGGCCACAAACCCTATCTTCCACAGAGTGTAAAATCCCAAAATACTATGACCCAAAAGATGAATTTGTAACCACAGATACTTGGATATGTTTTCTCCTTGCGTAGAAATTTCGGGATCTGAATCAGTATAGAAAAAGTTATAGTGAAAATGGTGAGATGACATGAAAATAACATACCTTAAACTTTTCATCAAAAGAATGTATCCTTCCCTTGCATTTTCGGCCTTCTTTTCTTCACTTTAGAATTTAGGCTTAGATATCATTTGTATATCTTAGACACCTATAGATATTCAATAATAGCTCAAGTGTTTCAAATGAGAGAGTCTCGCCTCTTATTTATACTCTCAAGTAAGCGTCCTTAAAACATCTTCTAGGTCACTTGGCCCCACTTTCCCTTATTTTAGGGTTGATTACACTTCTAATTTCTCCATTAAAATTATTATTGAAATAATTTATTTTTTGTATTCACTTTGAATTATAATACACTCATTACTTCACTTTATTATTATTTTACCTTTAAAATCTCTTAAACCACTTTGATTACTTTGACCAGCACAGGGCTTCTAGATGACATATGAGTGTCCTCCAACCCGATAGGAGCCATAACTCTCAAACCATTGAGGAGTTATGTGGCGTTCTATGCACCACCAAAAATGGAATGACATATAATATCCATATAGAATAGTATTATCTGAAAATATATCATAAATCATGCATTACCCATCAAATAAACTTGGGTCCATTACCCAAACACAGGTCTCCAACTTCTCATGGCCATAACTCTAGCTATGAGGGTATGTGACGTTCCACCTTACCACCAAATGACATGACGAAATATCCATATGGGATATTTTCCTTGACAATTCACTCCTTCATCTCATTATTCCACAATTAAGCATGGGTTCTCCTTACTCCCATAGCGTCTTCCGGTGAATTTCACCATAAGGGGACCTCCACAAAGCGTCTTCCCGTGAGGGCTTTCACCATAAGGGGACCACTTTGGAGTTCATCCATATTTACTTCTTATCAACCATGACAAAACAATAATGAATCATATTTACATCAAACACTATTGGGTCCATTACCCAAACCTTTTTTCTACGGGTCTTTCTTCAAGGGTTGACATCAATGACAACCAACCTTAATCAACAATTATGACTAGTGCAATTTAGTTGAGATACCATATTCTACCATTTGTAATAGAAAATATGTTAGGAATCAAAACAAATTTATGTTAGGTGCAGTTAGGATTTATGATTGTGAACACATAAATTTTTTGATTTGGAATTTGATGCTCCACTCAAGTCCTGTATAAGTCTAGAATTGACGACTTTGCAATTTTACATTTTCTTTACACTTGGAATTTTTAGCCAAAACTAGTTATCTCCCAAATGGAGAAGAATTGGGAAAAAAATCCTCAAGATAAAGGTGTTGATATTGTTGAGGAGGTAAAATGTCATCTAAATAATGTTTTTTGGATTAGTGATCTGGGGTTCCTTTTCCCTCTCTGAAGATGTTATAAATCCCACAAAAGTGCCCAAGAATAGTGATTCTTTCCCTATTTGGGAATCTCCACACCAACTCCTTTTCGATTTTGATAGAATCTCAATTGGGTATCTTCATGCTTGCTTTTTGGAACCCCTTATTAAATTTTCACCCTTATTTGGGCCTCGGTCACTAAGCATGAACCGTATCTTTAAAACCCGTTATTTTGTGTTTTTCAAAGGATGGAATCAGAATTAACTAGTGTCCCTCTTCACTATGGACATACCCCCTAAATTTCATTTGATTCCGAGTTAAAATTATCTTGTTATGGCCAAAACGAGTTTTTGGCTCCAAAGGTTTTTTCTAATACTTGTTCAATTTTCTCCTTCCCTTTAGTCCTTCTTTCTTTTTTTTCTTTTCTCTTCCTTTCTCTTCTTCTTTTTGGGACTTAGTTGATTTTCCTTCTATGTGGAGGAATACCCATGTGAAGGAATAGAACACCTGCAAGTATTCCGCACTCCACAAGTCTCTGAGACTTAATAGATTTTCCAACATCCATGTAGAGGAATAAAACACCCACAAGTCTTCCACACGTCGTAAGTCTTTGGGATTTAGCTCATTTTACAACATCCATGCGGAGGAATGACCATGCAAAGGATTAGAACATCCAAAAGTCTTCTGCACTCTGCAAGTCTTTGGAATTTAGTCAATTTTCCAACTCTCATGTGGAGGAATGGCCATGCGGAGGAATATAACACCCACATTCTCTATTCCACACTCTAAACTCTGCACTGCTGGAAGTCTTGGACTTAGTCTATTTCCAACACCTTGCACTACAGACCCCCAACATCACCACCATGGGATGCCACTATGGTAGTCCATGACACCATTTCCATGTCAACACTACAATGTCACCTGACACATGGCCTCCATGTCATCAAGTAAGGAAAATTTCCTAATTTAAAAAAATTAAAAAAATTCACAATTTTCCAATATTTCTTGTTTTGGCTGAAAATATTCTTTTCTTTTTCGACCGCCATGGGAGGTATACAACTATATTACCTTGGCTGAACTTGACCCTATAAATATTGATTTGACATCCCATTTCCAAATTACATGCATATTTCACCCAAGTTTTTGGAATTCTCACTCTAAATTTCACCATTTCCCCCAAATTCGACAAAGTCTAATGCTCTGTAACAATGAATTTGTTAAATATGTGCTACTCTTCGGCCCATACAATTCTAGTGTTGAACCAAAATCTTTGATACAACTATATAACGTCCCTAGATAATCACAAAGGCACTCTAGCACAAAATTTTCTCTAATACCCATTTGTAACGTACCCATCTCCCTAGATGGGCCACGTTGCTACTAAAACAATTTAGTATAATTTTAATATCAATATGTCATATGCGAAAATATTGAAAATATGACATACAAACATGTTGAAACCATTAATACTTGAATTCATGAATGCAACTCATTTAAACATGCACAACAACAATTAACCACATACATCAACATTCATATTTGTAATGTACAAAGTAAGTGCAATATTCAATCATAGCATTAAAATTTTAAATAACACAATGATTAAAACACTTATTTTTTAAAAATGATATACATAATGGACTATAGACAAAGGACGTTCCACCCAACCATAGACTATATTGCTCTGATTCTCTTAGTAGCAAGTCACCCCTAGGGATATGAATCCACATGGATGGACAATCTCCTATGGGTGTCTACAATCCATTGCAACTGCTCAAATACCTAGTAAAACATAGTGATGTGACTCCTGTAGCAATTCCAACCACCCAACTCTCTTCCCCATTACCTTGCACAACCCAAGGGATGATATTTCCTTCTATGTACCACAATCCCTCATACAACCTCTATCCCCTCCAGGGATCTAGCACAAACTATCCATGAATCTCTCTACTAGGGGCTTTAGGAAATCTAGCTACAATCAAGAGTGCTCACATAACAAGATCACTTTATCTTGGGTAATTCTCTCAATAGAAAATATCTTACAAGCATAACAAACTCATTTTCATCATAATTTCCATCTTCAACAAGATGTTCTTAATACCCATGATGGATGGCCACTCTTCCACAACACTTTGCTCTCCTTTTTCTCCCTTCCTACTAACTATAAAAATTACTCTCTTTCTTACCCGATTTTTTTTCTTTTCCCATGCTTATTTGACTCTTTCTTTTCCCCCAAATATTCTTACACTCAACTCTTCATGTCATAACCGAGTGGACTGACTTCTTCACTCAAACCCTTACATGAATTCCATGATTTTAGTGTTTAATAAGTTGAAGGGATAAATGGGTAAATGAAAAATTGAATAATGAAGATGTCTTAAGACTCAAGGAATATGCAAACTCCTCAAAACCCCCATTAATCCCCCCTCTCTTGTAGAATCATAGCCCCCAATTACTTTTTTCCTTACCCATCTACAACCAACAATGTATCTCATTTTATAATTTTCAATGTACAATGTTTACATATTACATTGCTTGGCCCATGACCATTTCTTATTATTTACAATTATACAATGCTACATTAGGGATACAAATTGGGATGTTACATGCATACTTCAAGGAAACACTACTTTGACTACAAATAAAGACATAAAATATTCCAAAAGACAACCTGAAAGCTACTCAACAATCCTTGTACCAAATTGACATGGAATAATGTGGACATAATATGATATGACCTAGACATTTGTTGAAAGTCAATCCTCAGATCTATGAATGTGCAATTCCATGTGTGGGAATCATGCTTTTCAGATCTTCCACTTTTTCAAGTTTGATGAAGTCTATCATATTCTAGAAACTATAGAGTTCCATATGGATCAAATTAAACTTCAATGGGCTAGTATATATCTATTTCATATCGTTTGATATCAATGGGTATATGATTATGCAAATTTAACTTTTACCATTACCTAGGAGGATGTATTTTAATAGATCATAAGTAGAAAATCTCAGTTTCCCTTTAAGAAACCATGTGGTCAAATCTTTGGATGAATAATTAGTTCTTCATTAGTGGCAAAAAAATCAAATACCTATTGTTAAATATAAGGAGGACTTCAGAAAAATGATCGAAGATATTGACTTAAAATGAAAATGGTATGTTGGACACCAAAAACCATTGGTAAACTATACCAAAACCACCAACTCACCAAAAGCCGCCATTATACTGGACCAAAACCCACCAAATCATAGTTAAATTTGAAAATGCTCCCATCAACAAAATAAAAATAATGAAAACTTCAAGAGTAGCAAGGTATTAGAAACCAAACCTATATTAATAGAACCATTACCTATACTATAACTATTTTTAAGTGAAAAATAATATATAGTTAAAAATAGTTATAATATATGTATGTACTATAATAGAACTATATTTTATTATTACAATTATATTATAGCATCCTAGTTCCATCTTAATTACTCCGAATATATCAAGCACCAAGAGGGTTCAAATCTCTCATCAAATCTCTCAAGATGAAAACCTCTTTTATAGCGTAAAACTTGAGGAATGGTTTTCACCTCAAGAGATTTGATCCCTCTTGGTAGGATGGTTTATATTTTAGTATAAAACAAAATCCCTTTATAAGATAAATGTGAAATTAATTTTATTTTTTTTCTATAAAATCATTTTAGTTCTGAACTAAATTTTGAATTTATAGGTATTTTTTTATTTTTTAATGTAACATTACTTATGTAATGTGACAACATCTCCTCCATAAGTAATTTTATTATTATTTTTAATGTATCATTACATAGTATAACGTGACAACATATCCTCCATACTTGGATGTAGAGCACCTCTCGGCACAATAACTATACATCATACAACTAGGACTTGTTATAATTAATATATATCTTATAATTAGTAAATATAATAACCTATATGTATTAATGTAACAATATTTAATATTTAAACTTAAGTATAGATCTAAGAATGATCTGTTTAAGCACATTAATTACATTTTTATTCCTTGTAGGTCAAAAGTTCAAATTCGGAAAGGTGTGATGTAAATTGTTAATGTGTAGTCCCTTGTTCCACATAAAACATGTTGGGGGTATTGACATATTTGAATTATAATATTTAGGTACAATATTGATTGAAGAAAAAAATACACAATGCTCAACCACATGATCCAATATTAAGTGACGCTATTCAAATTTGACGCGTAGTTGCAATTCATGATATAAATAATTATATTGTTTATATTAATGAGTGTGTGCAATGAATCATATCCGACACATCAATGCATAATAAAAAAAATGAATTCAACACAAAAAAAACATAAGTAACATGCACTCTAAAATGACAATATTACTAAAAGTAAATTGCATAAAAATAATAAATACTATTAATTTATATTAACATAATCATTGCTAGTCATATATCTTTATCCCTAAATTATATTTGTAATTTACAACTAGTAATTTGTAACATTATCATTTTAAATATATTATCAATTTTTTTAAAATTTATTAGTAGTTATCTTTTAACAATTTTTACAACAATTTTTAAATTTATTAGTAACTATCTTATAACAAATGTTGTGACTAACGTTTTTTTTCATGTACTCACACACAGCCATTTTGTATTAACTTTTTTTTTGTCATGTACTCACGCATTAGCCCTTTTGTATTAACTTTTTTTTGTCATGTACCCACACATTACCCATTTTGTATAAGTGAAATAGTTCTTTGACTATTTTGAATTTGTATTTCATATTTTTCCTTGATACATATTTGGTGGTTACCAAACTTTAGGTCTAATAATTTACTCCATAACGTTGATCGAGAATAACTTACATGGAAAAATTAGTGCATCAAAAATAACAATAATTATGTCTTAATCTTTTCATATACAATGGGAATGTGATTTACTCCATAACGTTGATCGAGAATAACTTGCACAGAAAAATTAGTGCATCAAAATAACATTAATTATGTCTTAATCTTTTCATACAGAATGGGAATGTGATGGAAAGAAAAATGAAATAATGATAGCAAACACAAGTTTCATCAATATTTGGAAAAGTGTCTGAATTTTCATTAATCGATTATGTTTGTACAATAGTGATATGTACAACATGACATTAATACCAACCAACAACTATCTATCCACTTACTCCATGTGAAGAACTTTATTAAAGTAGGTGTATAAATATTAATATAGATCAAGGGAATATACAAGTGTTTTACATCATGTCTATCCATATCTTAAAAGTGGTTTACATCATGTATATTCATATCTTACAATAGAAGTGTCATGTCTATTTATATCTCTATCATGAATATGAATAGATAGAGATAGGGTGTGATAGTCCATTATCATGGACAAGATTCCCTTGTAATAGTCTATTGAGTTGTACATCCATGTTACT
>SNQJ01S0034612.1:0-24087 GCA_010110895.2 Picea sitchensis
TCTAGTGGAGTGAAAAATAGATACAAAAAAATAATATGAACTACGAAGATTAGAAAGAATCACATATATACAATGGTCATCCTTCATATCTATTTTAAAATATCTAAGTAAAAGTCCAAATGTTTTCAACTTTGATAAATAATATTCAATACAAGAGAAATCATTGGGATTTAAAAAACTTATTTGGTTTTCAATCTTGTGGGCTCGAATCACATTGTGCTTACCAAATATTATTCTATCTTATACCAATATGCATATTGGTCATCAATTCCTTTACGGTGAAATTGTAAATCAGGAGAGATGGCATTCCTTCTAATCCATGTTTTTTTTTATCATATTGTTTTTCTTTCTTTGCAGCACTAGAGGAAATTTATTTTCCCAAGGTAATCTAGTACAGTCCTTTACTTCGTAGTCCATCCTCCATATCGTATTTGCATGATAATTAATTAGTACTAGTAAGAAAAATATCACTTGTGTTGATTTTTTGGATCTTCAGATCTGATAATTATTACCTTATGTTTTCAAAACAAAATTTCCTTTCATGCCACATTCATCATATAAGAATAACTATACACTGAAAATATCAACTATAACAATGCAGTGGAAATAAGAAGATCCAGAAATATTAACCATGCACAATAGACACAAGAACACAATAATTTATCCTAAGAAACCTAGCCTTGGGAGAAAACCCAACAACCTTTCTTATAGAAGAATTCAATCCAAGATATTACCAGTACATCACCATCAACATATCAAAATACCATATAGAGAATGTTTTTCCCAATCCTAGCATCTCCAAGAGCTACCGTATCACTAGAATATCCAAAATATAACCAAGAGAGAGCTTCTCCAATTCTAGTGCCTCTCCAAGTGTGGCGCACTCACCAAGATAATCATAACTCCAAGAGATAGAAAAATACTACTACTGCAATTGACAACTAGCTAATGCGCACTATAGAAGGAGAGTTGTGTGCATCCAAATGAAATGGCACTTCCTATATTTATACTTGTCCAGGCGCTTGTATTTCTCTTTTGGGGCCAACTTCTCTTCTTGGGTCTTCAATTTTACTTTATTTCTTTCTATATTTTATTTGTGGAGGTGGACTTCTCTTCCCAAGTCTTCAATTTTCTTCCTAGGGATTCTTTAATGGTCAGATGGGTCTTGTTGTACTTATTATATAAAAGTTGTTCTTGATCCTGGTTGATGTAATATTCTTTGGCATGCACCCATTTGATGTATACTTCTCCCGAATAGCACCTCGAGTCTTTACCAGTCCTTGTCAAGTCACATGAGCAAGGATAGAGACTACACTAGGGCCATTCTCCTTATCCAAGTCACATGGTCATGTGAGTTAAATGTCTACCTAATGCTAAAACATGGAGAACATGAATGCCCTCGACCATTCTCCTTATCCAAGTCACATGGACATCTGAGGAGAATGTGCCATTTGTTTTAGCCAAGTCACATGGCCATCTGAGGAGAATTTTGTTCGATGCATATGTACCTCTAGTCTTTGTTAGTCCTTTTCAAGTCACATGATCAAGGATAAAGAATACTCCTGGGCCATTCTTCTTAGCCAAGTCACATGGTCATCTAAGAAGAATGTGTCATTCTCCTTAGCCAAGTCACATGGCCATCTGAGGAGATTGTTTTCCATTTTCCTTAGCCAAGTCACATGGCCATCTGAGGAGAATATTATCCCGATATTTCCGTCTGGAGAAGCATCAACACCTCAAGTCTTTGGAGTTCCTTGTCAAGTCACATGATCAAGGATAAATAATATGCATGGTCCATTCTCCTTATCCAAGTAACATTTCCATATGAGGAGAATGGTTGGTTGATGCTGCCCAAAACATCAACACTTTCTCTCAGCAAGGGAGACATTTTGCATCACGCCAAGATTGTCCTTGAAGTATTCAAATTTCACCTTTAACAAAGGTTTGGTGAGAATGTCCGCAATATTCTCATATGTGGATGTGTATTGGAGCTTCACTACTCCCTTATGTACCATGTCTCAGATGAATTCCTATAACAACCTAGTGTTAACCAGGTAGATCAAGGATTCAATCAACTTCTTGTATATCATGGGATCCACCAAATATGAATCTGAAGCAGAATCACTCAAATTCTTTAGATTTTTCATCATAGATGTATCCATGGAATTTCAGTCCAACATATTGAATCTCATCAGTATCCCCTAGATGAGGACGATTTGATCTGATCTCTGTCTCACATCTCCTAGAAGCCTCCTTCCTATGAAGATTTTGTTTGGCCTCCTCAACTCATGACACATGTCTGTCAGTCCTATAAGATGTCTCTCTCCCACCTGAATCTAAGGGTGAACTCCATATGAATGAGCGTCTCTCTCTCTGAGCCAACTGAATCTCTTTAATATTAGACTCACTCTGAGTCCACATGCTCCCTCTAAAACTTGACTCCCTCTAAGTCTGTACAATCTCCAGACCCATATTCTCCCTCTTCATCTACTCACCTTCTCTAAAGTATGATCTCCTATGAATTTTCCTAGGAGGTTTCTCCTCCCTAGTGCATCCTGGGGGTTTACTCCCTCTGAACTCTAGCTCCCTCTATTGGATTACTAAGAGGGGGGTTGAATCAGTAATGAGCAATTATAATACTTTTAACCACAGTAAATTATTCAACAATATTTAGTAGTTTATCATTAGCATTCAATATGTCATCAATAGTATAATCATAAACAACATCACATCATAATATCACCAAAATTTACGTGGAAACCCAAATGGGAGAAAAACATTGAATTATTTTCTTATATATCAAAAGAATACATTCATTGGAAGCACCAACTTCATGATTCTCCATCTACAATTGGAAGGAGGATCCAACCCCCTATTCTCAGGCTCCAACCTGAAGGAAGCTATAACTCCTTGAATTCTCTAGATCCAACCAAGGAGGCTACAACCCCCTAATTTCTTCGATTCCAACCAGAAGGTGGCTACAACCACCTATCCTTTCCCCATCTCGCCACCCTGAAATATAAGTGTATACCAATTGTCACTACCACAAAATATTCCACTGTCACTTACACTGTGTCTCTGTCACTGTCTCTTTCATTGTCAATGTATTTGTCACTCTGTCTCTATCACTATTTATGTCACTCTGTCTCTATCACTATTTTTTTCACTATGTCTCTGTCACTATCATTGTCTCATAAACCTATATCTTCTCATCAACCAACTAAAACTATACCATACCATGCATCAATTGTATACCAACATACATATTATATCATACATCAATCATGAACCAAAGATACATCAATAAGGAATAATGATTAATCATGAACTATAGCATCAACCATGTGTAACTTGTACCATATACCATACCATCAGCCATATGCAGATATGTACCTTATCATCAATGAATTATCTAAAAGAACCAATGCATGTCCCTCATGTATATGCCACCATACAAAATGAATATGCATCAACCATGTACAATGAACTCAAACATATGGACTATAAGAATCATGTCATATGATGAACCAGATATAAGAGTACTCCTCACTCAAACAAGCAACCAAGATATACCATATCCAAGTACCAAACCGACCATACCAAGTATGCCTCAACCATACACCATATCATGACCAAAAGCAACCATCAAAACAAGTATAAAACCATACCAATACCTTTGTAGATGACCTGAAACTCTGAGATGTTGACCTGTAACTTTCCTTCATACTTCATGGACATGGTACCAACATTTACTCAACCATTCATGAGACTTTTTACAGGGTCACGACTTTCTCTTCTATTTCCCATGTATATACATGTTTTTTCTCCATTGTATCATGCATACATACACTCCCTTTCAGACTTGAAACCCACAGACACCTCATAAAGTAGGGTATGTTTCAACTTTGAAACTTTCTCCTTCGACCTCCCTTTTCTACCTCATAAAATGATGCTACAACCTTATCAAAAAGATCACTAGATCGAAAGAAAGATAAGCAATGAATAAGTATGTGAGTGTACTTGTGAATGACTCCTTGAGGTGTATCTATACTTGTGTTAGGTAACTCCTCTCCTTAATTTAGGGCTTCTATGGTTTTCTTGTTACAACAAATTTACCCTTTCATTAAGGAATTGTAACCAACTAGGGGCTTCTTCACCATTTCTTCAGGGCTTACAGCTTCACAAGGTCATATCTCCCTAACCGTGAGGAACTGCGTGGCATTCCACATATCATGGGAAATGGAACAACGATTAATATCCATTTATGAGTGTATTTCATGCATTTACTCTATCCATCATGTCCATATTCCTCATTCAAATTTGGGTACCAAAACCACCCATCAGGGCTTCCTCAATGGTTGACATCAATGACAATCAAACTATCAACAATCTCCCCCTTTGGCATTGATGAAAACAATTAGGCATGACAATACTTATTCCCATGCTCCCCCTTTGTTCATGCTTCTCTCTCTCTCTCTATCTAGATGCCTTGCTCTATCTCTCCCCCTTTTACATCGATGACAAAGGGTAATCCTCCTCTTGGGGCTTCTCCCCCTATCTATAGGCTTATGTTGTCTCTAAGACATATAAGAAAATGCATTTTGTGGTTTTCTCCCGCTTTGGGATTCCATGTAAAACATTGGTGTACTGTGTATGTGTATGATTGTTCATTTGTTCATTGCTTATTTACTCTACAGTTATTAGATGATAATGCTACATTGATATAACACTTGGATTATATTGTTAAAAAGGATTAATTTCTCTATTATTGATTCACCCCCCCTCTCAGTAATCCAACAACATGAACAAGAACCACTACATTGTGACAGATTTCGTAAAATAAATCCTTGGATTTTTCCTCCCACATCTTGGAATGGTAGAAGTGAATGGGCTCTACACTGGTCGAGGTCCATCTCCAATTCATCAATGGGAAAGGTATGATGAAATATATGGCATCCATGACATACACATACATATAGAAAGGGGCGGGTTGCCCCTTTAATTTCGCTAATTTGTATTCAGTAATTCATTTGGCCAAGTTATCTGACGACGTTTTGGACAATTAAAAGTGTATCCCTTGGCCACCTCATTCATGATAGATACCCATTCCACCAGGAAATGAGTATGGATTTTATTATCGAACAATCGATATAGCATCATGGCTACGTAAATCATGTGAGCATCCAATGACGTTGTGGCATACATACCATGAGAGTCGTCCCTGAACTTCTCTGGGTGCCCCCACCAGGACTGGATTATATCGGGACAACTATTGTCATATTGGATGCATTCCCTTTGCTCGAACTCCAAAATAAATGCAACATTGTAAGTATATTTAGGATTGGGAGATAGCTTATAAATTACTTGGAGGTGTTCTGGTTAGAAAGATCCAACGACAACCTTCTTGTGGTTGACAATGCTCCTAGTCTGGACATCGATGTTTTCCAAGGCCCAGCTTATCATATCGTTATATGGCATGAGCCTCAACCATGCATCTATCTTGTGTAGCTCTGACTGGGCTACATGTCTGAGCTTGGATGAAAAATATTCATCTACTTCATCACCAGAATCCTCTGGACAGTTTATGATTTCCCGTTCCAAAATTACGAAAACCTGTGTCCAAGTTTTAACAGTGTTTGTCGCTCTAGGTGTTGTGTCTGATAAAATATATTCATTTGGGTTTGAAACATCGCCAGTCGTATCAATATTCTTCATCATTTTCCATGGTGCCATAATATCAAGAGAACAGAACGAGGTTTCTTGTTGTAGATGAATTGTGTGAGCTTCTTAATCAGATAAAACTTGCTACTTTGCGGAAGGTGAAAATGAATTCAAAATCAAAGTGTTTTTATTCACATCGAATGCATTGATTCTAGTAGAGCTTCACTGATGGAAAATTTATTAACTTTAAACGGAAAATTTTGCCTCACGATCGGCAATTTGTGTTAAGAAATCATTATCCTTAACTAGTCGTAAATGCCATTAATATTCGACGGTTCGTGTTAGGGATTTTTAGATGAGACAGAGTGAGAATTATCTGAATCCAAAATATGTGAAGGTTACTCCCTGGATAATCACTTTTAAACTCTTAATTAATCATGTTTAAAAAGGTGTGTCAATTTCGAGCGTTTCGGGAGTTCGGACTTCGGGAACTTTAAATACAGCTTGAGCGGAAATTCCTGAAACTCGAACTATGAAGTGATTAATTATCTATTAAAAGTCTTAATTAATCATATTTAACTTTAAGCATTTTGAAAATTCATACTTTGGAGATTTTAGAATACGATATAGGGTAAACGTCTGAACTCTGAAGTGCAAATTCATTGATTATCTCTTGATCACGATTAACTTCATTAATGAACATTTAATACTTCAGCATTTTGATATTTCGGTGATTCGTACCTTCCGTCTTTGTTAAAATATCAAAGAATCATCTCCCGTAGTGGCATGTTATGGATGACGTCATTTTGGATGGTGTGTCTCGGAAAAGGAGGTGCCACGTGATAACTCTGAGGAGACTCAAAGATATAGGTGTACTATGACTCGTGTCTTTTAAAGGTTTAGGAAAAGCAATGAGCGGACACTTTCGGGTTTCAGAGCTTCAGGTTTTTTATTGTTAAGACTTATAGAATCACCCGAAGCGTGAAGCTCTCAAGCGACTTTTAGTGATTTGCCTCTTTAAAATTCAAGTGGTTCCAAAACTTAAAAGGTGTTAGGGTCGTTCGATCAAAAAAGGAAAAACTCATCAACGATGGACATTTTTCATGCCTTATTTCTAATTAACCAACAATGAATTTGATTTAAAAATCAAAATTTATTTTCTAAGTTATCGTTTTCTTTGGGAAAGATTATAATTTCACGAGGTGAAGAATATAAATCTCAAAAGTTCATAATTGTATGTGTTCCAACATAGGCTCCATCTGGGTATCGCGTCTCCCTGTGAGACGTGGAAGAACAGTAGACTTAGTGACTTTATTGGGCAAATGGAGTCATTATTGCATTTCTGGGAAACACTTTTAGGGATTAATCATACAGAGAAAAATTGAACTTCAACCGAACCACAAAAAACCTTCAAAACACACCTAATCGTCGATCTCAAGTTAGGCTATTTAAAATTTCCCTTTCCCAAAACTGAGTTTGGATTTTGATCAATTTCGTTCGCATCAAGGTTAAGTATATGTAACAGATTATTTCGGGAATCCCTAGTTGGTTCAAAATGTAAATATTATTGGAAAGAGAATTAGATGTCAGAGTATGTCATGTAGATATGTATGACAATGATACATATATCATAGACATTGCTTCACTACCAGCGAGCCTGTTCAGTACCCCGATGAAGTTATCTACTTATCCCATTGAATTTCCTTTCACCACTTCAATTAACACTTTTGCATTTTGTTGAAGTGAGGGCAATCATTACATGAATTTCCTTTCATCATCTCTTTTTGGACAAAATGGGGGCAATCGAATTTTGAATTTCCTTTCACCATTTGTCTTGGACTATACGGGGGCAATCAGATTATGAATTTACTTTCACCATCTGTCTTATATTTTTAATATTTTTATGCGGGGGAAATCAATCTATATGTATCATACAAGGGATGATATCTTCTTAAATGTTTTTAAAAGAATGGTATGTCATAAGTTTTTAAGCATGCTCTGAAACTAATTTCCTTCCAATCTTCAATACACCTTCGCCTATATGGAAGATTTTATAGGGACTTTGAATTTCAGGAATCAACCTTGAATGAATTAGTCAGTTTAAAACCAGATAGAAGAGATAAAGTTATCAGTATTAGCCTAGACATACTTTCTTTCAATTAAAATCAGAGGAACATAAAGATTTTCACCTAATCTCGTTTTGAAGATATGTTTTTTAAGTTTTCAAAGTTAAGGTGAGATTATTTCTTTCTATGAAGACTAATTGGAAGAGAAATAAAGATCAGGGATAGGAAAAATAAAATATAATGATGATTCAAAGGGGCACGCAAAAAAGGATTCCTTCTGACATAAATTTGTTTATTGATTTTTGAACTTCTTTTCAAGCCTTTTTTATCTTTATTTTCTTTCTTCTTTTATTTTATTTTTTATTTCATTTTCATTTTATTCAGAGAAGGTTTCAAAATTTATCTATAATCTCATAATTCCCTAATTTTTGATCAAGTGACAACATTTATATGAGTGAAACCTCCTTCTCATTCAATAATATTTCCTCAAAATTTTAATTTGAACTAACGCGGGAGGAGTTCATACCTCAGATTTCCTTTGTATTTTCAATCATGTAAATTATTAATTTATCACCTATTTTGAGAGAAAGGGAATGCCTTTGAAAAATGAGTGTTGGATTCAGAGGCATCCTTATCTCTTGTCTATCAGTATGTATTCTGCAAGAAAACAAAAATGAGGGTGTTATATATGTTTTTATATTTTCGTTTTGATGATATTAAGTAAACCTGGTTTATTTACAATAAAAGCGAAATTTGGATAATTTACAAAAGAAAAATAAGAATTACAAGTCGAAATAGGAAACTAAAACTGGTATATACAATGGGAATGTGAAATATGACGATTGCATAAAATGTTTTTGGTAACACCCATTGATAGGAGTGTCAAGAATTTTTTCGCCGAGGTTTTCTAGTAAGAGGGAATTATTCCCCTCGGCAACTGCAATCCTGAATGGTCTGAACCAAAGATGATCAAACTTGTCATGTTTCCCTGCATCCTCTTTTTTGGAATCCCACTTTAAGACTAGATCACCAGGAAGAAACTCCCTATCTTTAGCCTTTTTAATGAACAGGGCCTTCATATTATCTTGGTACTTTTGAAGTCTATCATCTACTTCAGCTCTATTTTGTTGAACTTCAATTAGTTGATTTATCCTTCTTGACATGTCATTTGTCTCTTCATTTGCATCCCGCCAAAGATTCATCATAGGAAGAGAAATATTGATAGGAAGGATAATGTCAGTACCATAAAACATTTGAAAAGGGGACATACCTATTGATTTCTTGGTGCCGATTTGATTCGCCCATAAGGTGTATTTCAGGTGAATGTGCCAAGCCTTCTTATTTTTTGTTAACACTTTTTTGATTATAGTCATCGAGATCTTGTTGGATGATTCAACCGACCCATTCCCCTGAGGATAATAGGTCGTAGAATTTCCTAACACAATGTTGTATTTTTGGAAGAAATTGACCATTTCCATAGATTTGAAAGCTTGGGCGTTGTCAGTGATTATTTTTCGGGGAAAACCAAATCTCGATAGGATATTCTCTTCCAAAAATTTTATTACCACCGAATCCGTAGAATTCTGAGTTGGAATGGCTTCGACCCACTTCATGAAGTAATCGGTAGTGGTTAAAATCCATTTATCTTGGGCGCTCGACTGCGGATAGATTTCTCCGATGAAATCTAGACCCTATTGTTGAAAGGGAGCTTCTTCTTTGACCGGGATTAAGGGTGGTGCGGGGAGTTTTTGCTTACCAGAGAATAGTTGACCAGAGTTGCAGGCTCTAACCTTTTCATTCATGTCAGTAAATAACTTTGGCCAATAATATCCATCTCTTAAAATATTATAGGTCGTTTCCCTCCAGGCGTGGTGTCCACACACCCCTTCATGAAATTCATTTATGACACTTTCTATTTCAGGTTCTGTTAAGCAACATAATAATAAACCTAGAGGATCCTTCCAGTACAGTTGGCCATCAATGATACAATATTTGACTGTGTGCAGCTTCAAAGTTCTTGTTTTGGACATAGTCATGTCTTTCGGGCACTAAAGAGTAATGAGATATGAAACAATATCGTTATACCAAGCGAAGGAAGAAAAATTATCTTCGATATGAATTGTAGGTGTTTGTTTATCAAGCTCCTCCATATCTAGTAGGTATCCATGTGATTCCAGGTGATTTATCCTGAGTGCCCTGAAATTTGATTTGGCTAATAGTTTCGCGAGGCCTTGAACTTTGACTAGTTTGGTCAACTTTACTTCTATATCAAACTCCTAAATTTTAGCTAACCATTGACCTCTCTTTCCATCACTATCTGGTTGAACCAATATGACCTTAACAATGTGTGTTGGCACGTAGGCGATTATTTTGGAATGCAGCACATATGTCCTGAAAGTTTTGAGAGCTTTCACCATTGTGTAAGCTTGTTTTTCCAGTACATCATATTTTAATTCTGCATCCCTGATACTTTTAATGTAAAAAGGCTATCGGTTTCTCGAAACCTTCTTTGTTCTTTTGTAGGAGCATCGCTACAATAGTATGTTCAAAAGCAAAGGAGAAGATCAAGAATTCTTTAGTATAGTCTAGACTGGCTAACACTGGTGCATCACCTATAGCTTTTCTGACTCGCTCGAACGATTCTTTAGCTTCGATGGTCCATTTCACTTGGTTGTCCTTCTTCAACATATCTGTAATCAATTTAATTATTTCAGCAAAATTGGGAATGAATCTTCTCAAAAAAATTATCTTTCCTAAAAAAGATTGAATTTCCTTTTTGTTCCTAGGAATATTAATTGTTTATATAGCCTCAACTCATTTTAGGTCAACCTTGATTCCCTCCTTTGACACTATATGACCCAAGAGCTTACCTTCTTGCATAGTGAAATGTGATTTCTTAGGATTAAGAGACAAACTGAACTTTCTGCATTTTTCGAAGGTATGCCTAAGGTGTACCAGGTGTTCTGCATCAGAATTAGAAAAAATTGTCAAATAGTCAAGATAAATAACAACAATTTTTTCTTTCTCACCGACGAACGTGATGTCCATCTCTCTCTAGAAATTAGCCCCTGCGTTCATCAAACCAAATGGAATTTTATCGTACATGAAAGTTCCCCACAGAGTGGTAAGCGCAGTCTTTTCTTTGTCATCTTCATGGACAACAATTTGATTGTATCCGAAAAAACCATCAATCATGGACATCCTGTTAGTAACAACTACCTTTTCTAGAACATGATCCATTTTTGGGATTGGGTAGTTGTCTTTGAGGGACGACTGGCTTAAGTTTCTGAAATCTGCACAGAGCCTTATCTCGCCATTTCTCTTTCTGACTGGGACTAAATTCGCTACCCATTTGGAATACCTAAGTGGAACGATAATTTTTGCATCGAGAATTTTCTTGACTTCCCTTTCTATCACTGGCAGGAGAACGGGATTTATTTGTTTGAGTTTCTACCTAAAAGGTTCTATACCATGTTTCAAAGGAATCTTGTGTTCAATTACAGAGGTGTCGTAAGTTTTTAGCTTATCATAGGACCACACAAAAACGTCTTTATATTGCCTAAGCAACTTGGCGTACTTATTCCTCATTTGGGCTGGAAGGTATTTAGATATCTTGACCAGTTTAGGATTTTCCTCAGTTCCTATATTATAGTCTTCAACCTTTTCGGGCTAAGGTCGTAAGGTAGATTTTAAAGGTATGTCATCCTGGTCAAATAATCTCTCTAAGGGGATCAGACCTCTAGGGATCTAATTGTTCTTAAGCATGAGAATGTTGTGGTTTTCAATCTTATCCTTGAATTTTTCAGTGTCTTCAACTTCCTACATGACCCAAATAGGATTGTTCTAGTTTTCCTGATCTGTGCCAATCTCATCAAACTCGTCGACCATTTCAAGGAATTGTTTGATTTGTTTGTCGTCTTCAAATACTTTCCAGTGTTGAAAATTGTTTGGGATCGAAGGCACGTGTATCATTTCGATGTGATCTTTTAGTTTTAGGATGGTAGGTGGTACAAAGGTCATTGCAGCTTTGGCTAAAGAATCAGCTTGTTGATTTTCCATTCTAGGAATGGAGTGAATCTTAAAGGAAGAGAAGAAATTCTCTATCAAATCCCAGGTGCAATTTCTGTATGACCTTATTCATGGATGCTTGACTTGATACTGATGTTTTATCTATTTCACAATGAGATCTGCATCACCATAAACTATCAGATGTTCAATTTTCAACCTTTTGGCAACTTCCAATCCTAAGACTAGTGCTTGATATTCACAAACATTATTTGTATAATCAATCCCCCACTGTAATATATATGAGAAGGGAATAACCTACTCATCTATTGGTGCTACAAATAACACTCCAGCCCCTACTTCTTCGCACGACGAAGCGCCATCGAAAAACATTTTCCACATTCCTTCTCTAACATTTACATTTTTCGAAATTTTTTTTTATTTTCTTCTTATGTACATTCTTCGAAATCATCATCTATCGATAATATACAATTTCCTAAGTCCTGATCAACAACATAGAATGGGTAGTTATTTGGGTTTTGTGGGTTACTTACCGTATACACCAGTCTAGTTTCTTTGTACAGTCGTGTGAATTGTCCACCGAAAATTGTTATCGTAGAGTAAGTCATATCCAGTTGAACTGATCCTCCTAATTTGGCTCCCCAAGACCTGGATAGAAGTATGTCGTACTTGGACGGGATGTCAGCAACGACCACATCCATAAGGACACTTTTCATGGGTATATGTGCAAGATTTACTACCAAATATTTGATCATACCTAGACACTTAACTTTTTTGGAATCAAACAAATATAAGTCTTGATAAGGTCTAGTAATTTTGAGGCCCAATTTCTCCATGATAATTTTAGGCATTAAATTATGAGAGGCCCCGGAATCTAACATGCAGTTGTGGAGTAAGTGGTCATGCACAGTTAGTGTGATATAAAATGGAGCAACAAAGTCCTTAGTATTTTCGATGTGTGGACCGAACATGATCGTAGGTCTTTCATCTTGCAGATTAATAACATTTGCATGACATTCAGCATCAGAAAAATTTATCATTTTAGCAATTTTCTTTTTATAGATCGGATTTTTTGCAAGCTTGACTAGAGGCATGGCGATTTTAATTTTATCAAGTTTGTTTTCTAAACTGAAACCTCCGATTGTTTTATTTATTTATTTGGTTGACACTTGTGCTTCTGTATTTTCCGGTTTTTTAGTTTGTGTTGCTCTCGTTTCAACTGGTTTTGTTCGGGCAGCTTGTGTTTTAGTTGGCGGTTTAGTAATTGCTGCCTCATTCGTTTTATTTTGTGAAAAAATATTTTTCGGTGGAGCATTCATAGGATTTTTTTTTCTAGGTATTAAATCATACTTATGTTGGATTTCGGTCATTATTGAGTCGATGAGTCCTTGATAAGCAGAATCTCCCAGATTATTGATGTTTTCTTCATTATTAAACAAGGATTATGGATCTAAAGACTTATCATAATCTTGTCTTGTTAAATGTGGTCTGAGATCGTCATCACTAAGGTTGTTCAGGTCTTCTTCTAACTCATAATTTTTCATATCATCCCTCTGCATAAAATTTTCATTTTTAAACGAGGCTTGGATCTTTTGATCTTCATTTTTTATTTGTCTCGGTTGTATTTGATGGTTAGGGTTTCTCTTGAACTGATTCCTAACGTAAGTATCAGGTTTGGCTTGATCTAATTCCATCCTGGATATCTTGTTTGATAAATCTTTGATTATTTTGGCCATCTCATCCATTTTCTCTTCTGCAGACTTCCCAGACCCAGATGCTTCTGCATGTTCTTTGAAATGTCTAGGTTCTCTAGTTCCCATATCAACTTTGATTTTTAATTTCCTGGATGCCATCATATTTGATTCGATTTCTATGGAATCATCTTGCATTCCTGCTAGAGTGTCAGATCTTCTTTCTCTTAAGAGGAGGGAAAAGTTAGGTTCAAAATCCCCTACAAAAGTTATCTTTGCCGCAGGTCGAGAGGGTTTGACTTCAGTTGGGATCTTGTTGTATAGTTGATTGAACCTGTGAGTAAATTCAAGAACTGATTCAGAATCCATTTTTCTCAAAGCCCTGAATTCAGTAAAATAATAGAGATGGTCCTTCTTCTCTCCCCACTGTCTTAGGAAGGCATTTTATAGATCATCATATGATCGTAAAGAACCTACCGGGAGTCCTCGGAACTAGGTTCTCACTTGTCCTTTGAAGGTTTGTACTAACATCCTTGAGTAAACATCTTCATGCTCGATGCCAAGGATATCAACAAACTAATCAAAAAAGGCTATGTGCTCGGTTGCAGTTAAATCTCCTTACCCCATAAATTTTGGTAGGTTTTTCATATAATTTTCTAGAAAATCATGAAGGATGGCAGGGAGGGCCAAGGGGGCATATCTAGAAGCTACCTTGTCAAATATTCTAGGAGGCGGAACTTGTCCTTGACAATGTCCACCTGCTCCTCCGCCTCCGATGCCACCAGCACCATCCATTGGAATTATAGGAGATGGACTTCGGGGGCTAAATAGGGGATTTTCAAAAACTTTGAGGGACTGAAGTGGTGACCTTTCGACTACTTCGGGATGTGGCAAAGGAGATTCTAGAAAAATTTCGTTAGGAGCTGGAAACTCTAGAAAAGGAGGAAAAGGGAAATGTGGGCTGGTTTCCTGAAACTTACAAGATGTATATATAGGAGAAGCAATAGAGGGTGAATCAGGGTATAAAATATATTCTTCATAGTTTCGAGAAACTGAAACCTTTACTTCGGGTAAGGGTGGAAATGTCAGGGTGTCAATGATAGAAGGTATCGAGAGGGACTTTTTGTTCTGACTGGTAGGAGTACCATTCAAGTCAATCTCAATTTTTATTTTGGGAATAATTACCTCTAGATTATCAAGCTTAGCCTTGGGTTTACTAGTTGACGCCTCTACAGAGGATACTTGTTTAAAACTCTCTCCAAGGGTTAGTTATTCAATTTGAACTTTAGCATTAACTGGCATAAATTTGGGTTGATAGACCTTACCTGTTGATGCAGTAGTCTATTTTAGGTATCCCTTTGGTTTCAACAGCTTTTTGGGATCTGACACTAGTTTGGTCTTCTTATCGTCTAGATTGTTTTTGGTATTCTTTCGACCAAATGCCAGTTTTGTCTATGGTGGAGTCGCCAAGTGAAAAATAAAAAATAAGCCTTACTTGTGTATTCAATATTTGTTCACCATCAAAGATAGAAATTTACCTTGTTGTTTTCCCAGGGAAAATAACTTTGTTTCTTCGTCCCCGACAACGGCGCCAAAAAGATGGTGTTCCTGAGATTAAACTTAAGGCTCAAAGAGTAATTTCAAGCATCAGGAAAATTTAAAGAGATTGTTTTGAAAGAGTGCTCTTTCTACCTTTAGTTATATAAGAAAAGATACTTAAATGAAATTAATAATATGACAGTATAGAGGTTGTGTTTCATTGTCTGAGTCACAATTATGATATCAAATGGTGTGGGAGAAACTTACAAAACTGTTAAACAAAGCTAGGCATCAATGGCTGATGAATCTCACCTTCTTTGTAGTGGAATAAATTAAAGAGTGTTCTCTTGAACAGTATATGAGATGCAGTAATTCAAATAGCTTGCAGGTTTTATATTACTTACAGTAAATACAGAGGAAAAATTGCTTACTTAACAAATTACTAATATAATGTGATTACAGTAGTTGTGATACTAAATTGCAATCAATTTCTTATTAAGAACTTACATAAGAAAAATTTGGAGATGTGGAAATACAGAACAAGCACATAACTCAAACTGAACAGAATTTGGAATCTATGTCTGCACTTGTATTAATACTCAATAAAGGAGAGTCTTCTCTATTACATCTGAAAAGAAGCAGCCCTAAATAGATCTTGGATCTATGTATTTATACAAAAATCGTCACAAATCAAAACGGTTGGACTTCTTATAAAAATAACATACACTTGAATAAGACAACATCATGTAAAATCTGATAAGATCTTCTATCATTCTCCTCTGTCTCTTCATCTGTTGGGAAAAAACGCTTCTTTCCTTTAGTCCTTTAGGCTAGATACATCTATCGTCTGGCCTTCTTAATAATTCGACATATTGTCCTGGCCGTTTTAGTTTCATTTCCACTTGTCCCTCCAGCTATGTTCAGCCATGCAATGACATTTTCTTACCGGATCCCAACTGTGTTTTCTTTTCCATGTTCAATGCATCGGTTGCATCTATTTAATAATTCCACCACCAATATTGAGGGCTCAATTGTTTCGTTTACCTCAAAAGTGAATAAATTCCTCTCCTTCTGTGGCAACCTTTCTTGGATTCTTTTCACCTCTTGAGCTAAGGCCTAGAACTGTGAACTTGGGTTCACTAGACATTTATTTATTTTAAGAAGATCAATCTGGATCATTTCCTGAATGGACGCCAGAGTTTCTTCTTTGCTCTTTCTAGAATTATGTTGGTTCATTTCAATATCGATTTTCCCCAGGGCCTCCACGATACTACTTCCCTCAAAATCAATCAGCCTTTTGTCTAATGATGATAACTCTTCTTGGCAATCATCATTTACCTCCCTAGATAATCTCCTGCTCTTGGCCAAATTCGTTTCCCACACCTTCAGGGCCATATCACCTTGTAATTTCTCAGAAGGAGAGAGCAGAGGAAAATCAAGGGCATTATCTTTATGTGCAAATATGATGGCTTCTTGAAACCTAGCTCGGGTTGAGTGAGCTTCTCTTTCCTTAATATATATATATATATATATATATATATCCTTTAGAGCAAGGTCTACTTCCCGGTATCACTTTTTGATGGCATCAACCTTCATAAAAATATCCTACTGGGCCATTTCCAGTTTTTCGTTTATTTCCAGTGATTGAGTCTGGAAGGAAGAGATATCTACTAAGGTACCTTCAGTCAGGTCTAATATGGCTTGCAATTTCCCTATCAATTCATCACGTTGAGTGACTAATCCTTGGTTGGCCTGTGAATTTCGATGGAGATCCTCGAGGTTAGCCTGTAGTTGTTGGATTTATTGTCAATCATGAGCTCTGATTTGATCAAAGTCTTGTCTCATCATGTTCCTAGTAGTTTTTTCCATGGCAAGTATTTGATTTTGCAAATTCTCTACCAGTAGACAATTTTTCCGCAGTTGTTCGGACAAATTGTCCACGGACCATTGATTGGCTGTGGAAAAAGCACCTAACAAACCTACAACTTATTTTGTGAATTATGTATCATCTATATCATTCCTGTCATACACCATTCTCTGCCTTTTGGTTATCACTCCATCTTTCTGGTGTGATTCTCTTTTCACGATAGTATTCCTTTTCTTATGAAAGAAGAAATCTAAAAGAGGCATCTCTTCGGGTGAGATAGGAGTAAGGTCGCTTACCAAAATAATTTCAGAATTAGGATTTCCGAGGCTGGATTGTAGAGGTTTCAATGATGCAATGGGAGTACCAATATTCATTGATTGTTGTTTCTCTGTTGTATTTGAGGTACCAGCGGGGATGGCTAGCATCAAAGGGGGTATATCACATCCCCGCCTCATGTAAGCTTTGATCTGTTCTAAATCTTGGGGGATCAGCGAGATTGACAAAGATGCTTCTAATTGTTGAGTCCATACCTCTGAGCTCTTCGGGGTTTCCTCAGCTTTTTGTTTACCAGAGTGGCTCACTTCTGAACCTGTTGATGTGACTTCCTGGGAAGGGGGAGTGGTTATTTTTTCTCCTTGTAGTATCTTAGGTAGGATATTTCGTCAGTGTCTTTCAAAACTGATAAAACCTGCTTGTTGTTCTAGAGATAGGGATTGAAATTTGTCTTGCACCTCTTCATAAGATCTAACTCCCCTGAATATTTCGTCGTGCAGGGATTTTTCATGCACATTCCTCCTCATGTTGAACTGGGCTAGGTGGTTTTCGAAAATATTATGTGGATCATGTCTTTTGAACTCAATGTCAACAAATTTTACATCTTCCAAAGCTGCAACCTCCACTTTGGAGTGACTGAAATCCAATAGTGAAAACATGTCGACCTGGATAGGAAAAGCCGGCCATACATTTTTCTGTGTTGCCTTCAGCTCTTTGTCGATGCCCCCTGTTACTTTGTAGTAGGCTACTTCTCTGCATACCAGTCAGTCTGGTAAAAATTGTTGGAGAGCATGGGGAGGAACTGAGCATCCAAAAACCCTGATATAAGAGAAGTTTTCTTCAATAGACCAATCTGCTAGTTTACCCATATTTCCCATAATCCTGTCTGAAATGCGAGGAGGTGGGTGACAATATAGGGATACATGAACAGGAACCACTACATTGTGACAGATTTAGTAAAATAAATCCTTGTCTTTTTCCTCCCACAACTTGGAATGGTAGAAGTGAATGGGATCTACACTGGTCGGGGTCCATCTCCAATTCATCAATGGGAAAGGTGTTATGAAACAGATGGCCTCCATGACATAGGCATACATATAGAAAGGGGTGGGCTTCCCCTTTGATTTCTCTAATTTGTATTCAGTAATTCCTTTTTCCAAGTTATCTGACAGCATTTTGGCCCAATTAAAAGTGTAGCCCTCGGCCACCTCATGCATGATAGATACCCATTCCACCAGGAAATGAGTAGGGATTCTCTTCCTGAAAAATCGATAGATAATTATGGGTATGTAAATAATGTGAGCATCCAACAACATTGTGGAATACATACCATGAGTGTCATCCCTGAACTTCTCTGGGTGCCCCCACCAAGACCGGATTATATTGGGACAACTCCTGTCATATTGGATGCATTCCATTTACTCGAACTCCAAAATAAATGTAGCATTGTAAGTATATTTAGGATTGGGAGATATATTATACATTACTTGGAGGTGTTCTAGTCGAAAAGAACCAACAACAACCTTCTGATGGTTGACGATGCTCCTGGTCTGGATGTCGATGTTTTCCAAGGCCCAGCTTATCATATCATTATACGACATGAGCCTTGGTCATGCAACTATCTTGTGTAGCTCTGAATGGGCTACATGTCTAAGCTTGGCCGTAAAATATTCATCTACTTCATCATCGGAATCCTATGGACAGTTTATGATTTCCTGTTCCAAAATTTTGAAAACCCGTGTCCAAGTTTTAACAGTGTTTGTGGCTCAAGGCGTTGTGTCTGATAAAATATCCGCATTTGGGTTTGAAACCTCACCCTTTGTATGAGGCTTCTTCATCATTTTTTGTGGTTCCATAATATCAAGAGAACAAAACGAGGTTACATGTTGCACAGGAATTGTGTGAGCTTCTTAATCAGATAAAACTTGCTACTTTGCAGAAGGTGAAAATGAATTCAAAATCGAAGTGTTTTTATTCACATCAGATGCATTGATTCTAGTATAGCTTCACTGATGGAAAATTTATTACTTTAAATGGAAAAGTCTACCTGGAGATCCACAATCTGTGTTAAAAAATCATTATCCTTAACTAGTCATAAATGCCATTAATATTTAGTGGTTCGTGTTCGGTAGTTTTAGATGAGACAGAGTGAAAATTATTTGAATCCTGAATATGCGAAGGTTAATCCTTGGATAATCACTTTTAAAGTCTTAATTAATCATGTTTAAAAAGGTGTGTCAATTTCGAGCATTTCGGGAGTTCGGACTTCGAGAACTTTAAATATAGCTCGAGCGGAAATTCCTGAAACCCGAACTGCGAAGTGATTAATTATCTAGTAAAAGTCTTAATTAATCATATTTAACTTTAAGCATTTCAAAAATTCGGACTTCGGAGATTTTAGAATATGATACAGGGTAAACGTCTAAACTCTGAAGTGCAAAGTCATTGATTATCTCTTGATCACGATTGACTTCATTAATGAACATTTAATACTTTGACATTTTGATATTTCAGTGATTCATGCCTTCCTTCTTTGTTAAGATCCTGAAGGATCATCTCCTGTAGTGACATGTTATGGATGATGTCATTCTAGATGATGTGTCGCGAAAAGGGAGGTGCCACGTGATAACTCCGGGGAGACTCAAAGATATAAGTGTACTATGAATCATGTCTTTTAAAGGTTTAGGAAAATCAATGAGGAGACACTTTCGGTTTTCGGAGCTTCGGGGTTTTTATTGTTAAGACTTATAGAATCACCCGAAGCGTGAAGCTCCAAAGTGACTTTTAGTGATTTGCCTCTTTAAAATTTAGGCAGTTCCAAAACTTAGAAGTTTTTAGGGTCGTTCGATCAAAAAAGGAAAAACTCATCAACAGTGGATATTGTGCGTGCCTTAGTTCTAATTAACTAGGAATGAATTTGATTTAAAATTCGAAAGTTATTTTCTAAGTTACCGTTTTCTTTAGGAAAGATTATAATTTCATGAGGTGAAGAATATAAAGCTCAAAAGTTCAGAATTGTATGGGTTCCAACATAACTTATATACAAGTGCATACCTCTGAAATTTGTAGCACCATCCATTTTGTCTTCTAATCTAAGACAGTACATCATCTCAACAAAAATAAGTCAAAAATATGAATAAGAAGGTTCAATGTTAGGAAAAATGTCAATAAGCCTGAAAACCCTAAAATTTTAAATTTGACGGGTTGTTGATCTAAGGAGTGCAATAAGTGTTCTAGGGAAAGGAAATATGGGCTATGCTAAAATTATTCCCAACTCAGCCCAATAATTTGCTCAATGATGTGATGTCTCCCAGGCTGCCAAGCTGGGGATAGCCACTGCAATCAAGCCTTGATAAACACACACACACACACACACACACACACACACAGATATACATATATATATATATGTGTGTGTGTGTGTGTGTGTGTATAATGAAAATTTAAACAGAGATAAACATTCTGATCATACACATATTCATGTGGAAGTGACAATAAACACATACATGCAATATATACATGAAATTTTGATAACATTATAACACATGTACAATATACACAACATACAATTAACATAGAATTGGAACTCATCTTTTTATGAGAATACCACTGACTACGTGCAAACCTTCCACGAACCTCCCAGCCTTAGACCACGCTGCTTCAAGCTATCAACAGTGGGTTACCCTCAAGCTGGAACTAAAATCCACCCATGGAAAAGGAAATCCTAGGCTAGGTTGAGACTATAGAAATTTGCACCATGCAACATGAAGGATTCCCTCCAAGGATCCTACTTACGCCAACCTCTCAGAGACTTGCATTCCCCACATGCTTGTCCCACCCTAGGAATATACACCTTCATTGTTACACAAGCCATTGGTTGCTCCACTTTCCTTCCAGGGCTTCCACAACAATATGGATCAGGAATTCTCAGAGCTCTGTAATTGTTGTTGGACTCCCTCCAGGAGAAATCACTTCCTCAGCAACCTCTCTCACCTGGAGAGAATTTCTCATAGGCCTGACAACCTGCTTCTTCAACCCACGGGCCTGACAACCCACCTCTTCAAACAACCAGGTAATCGTAGTAGAAACATTGGGTGAGACAAGGGACGACTTAGTCAAATACAAAGGTTCACTATGGCAAGGGGTTCAATAATGGAAAAATTGGTTGACTGCATTCCTTCTCAGTGCGTGAGTGAATGGGTGTGAAGGATGGCTAGAATACAGAGTGAACTCTTGAGGAAAGATCTCAAGAATGATCATAATGGTGAGATCAAACCCCCACAACGATGGAATTTTCCACATAAATCGGCATGCGTCTTGGATGACACTTGGCTCTCCACGAGCTCATTACTCTCCACTTGGAGTTCATTCCTCCCCCCAAAGGAACTTAGGATAACAAGGTTTATTCCCAAACTTTAGTAATTTAGGAAATATATTATAATATTCCCTTGGGTTAAGCCCTCAATCTTAGCCCCTTTTTCCTAGCCTCTCAGCCCCCTTCCCTTTCCCTTCCTGGTGGATCTTAGTCCTCCATAACTCTTTCTTCATGGTTGGTCTACACACAACGATGTATTTATATTAATGATCTTCATAATTACATATACAAAAATCAAGGTCATTGGCCTTAGCATCTAGGCTCTCCGACCTAATAACACATAAGCCTCCCAACTTACTAATACTTGGATCACCAGCCTAAAAACATCATTTAAAAATCATTACAATCCCCTCCCCTTATTTTTGCATTGTCCTCAGTGAAACTCATTTACATAACATCAGCAAGGTTTCCAAAATCTTCAAAAAGATGCGGGTATTCTACCTACATAGCATCTCCATGCTCCCTAGTTGCGTCCTCAGGACCGTACCAGGTCCATTGGACGTTTACAATCCTTATGGCTTGATTCCAAATCTGTTTGATTTTCTGGTTCAAAATGCATACCATATTCACTTGAAAAGTGCTTTCTTGCTCCACTTGAATCACATTCCAATCAATAACATGATTAGCATCAGGTATATATTTCTTAAGTAATGATACATGGAATACATTATGTATAGAAATAGATGTAGGTAATGCAAGCATGTAAGCTATTGGACCAATCCTCTCTATGATTTCAAACGACCCAGAATATCTGGATGCCAACTTGGAACAGTTTCCCAACTTTATGGAACTTTTGTTGGCCTTCACCTTCAAGAAAACATGATCACTGGTCTGAAAATTAACTTGATCTAAAATTCAAGATCTTTTAACCATTATTTTCATGTGAATTTTTAACTGTTAACCATCTTTGTAATGCAAAATTAAAGAATCATCCATCAAGCACATGAGCACATAAACATGTAAGCAAACCATCTATGAACAAGAATTGGTAACAGAGTTCACCAGACCCCTTGGCTACGTCTCCGGGCCACTTTTCAAATGTGAAGGCTGATACATTAAGTATTAAAATGTTTAAAAAGTGAATTCTGAATTATGTCTGTCATATACAGTAACAGACTTCAACAACAGATGCAAGATGAAATTATGAGACTTTTAAGTATGAACATGAATACCTTTCTGTGTATCCGAAAGATTCTGTGAGCACTTTTCTGTCTGGATGCCTGAATGCAAAAAATGAATCTGGGTCTGGAATCCTTGCGAAAAACCAATACTTTTGAGTATAAACTTGATATATTTCAGAACTAGACTCAGAATGCCCTTCTTGGCACAATTCCCAAAATCTGCCTCTGATCTGTATAGTCCGTACGGCCTCGGGATGCATGCAAATCTAGAACCACCTTAATCTGTGTGCAAAACCACCTCGATTTGCATGCAAATCCATCTCAGGCTACGTGCAAAACCACCTCGGTCACTATGCAAAACCACCTCGAGCTGCGTGCCAGTCTCTGCCTGCATCAAAACTCTCACTTCGGGATCCATGCCCATGCCTCATTTAAATAATGGAAAAACAAACCAAAATGGGGCGTGGGCCATAGGCCACGCGCCCACCCAAGTCCCATCAATTTTAGCACTTTATAAGGTTATCGCGCCACTTCTTGCCACGTCTCATGGCGGTGGCGCATTGGTAGTTGTGGTGGTTAGGGGGGCGGAAGTCCCGGGGTCAAACCCGCGGGATTCTCCTCCCACCGCATATGCGATTTTGATATATATATGGCATATGGTTTGAACTTTGGCGTATTTATATGGTTGGATTTTGGTTATAACATATGGTTTGATATATGATTATGGCATATGGTTGAACTTTGGCGTATTTATATGGTTGGATTTTGGTTATAACATATGGTTTGATATATGATTATGGAATATGGTTTAATAACATTTAAATACCAAGGGGGCCTCGGTGTTGGCAAGTTTGAGGGCTAAGCCCTTGACCACCCCCTTTTTTCCCAACCATGGGGTCATGGTGGCCTTATCCTAAGGTCTTGGGTTCAATTCCCATAGCCCCAAATTACATTTTTTAACCATTTTTTCACCATCTTTGATGAAACTTCAACTGTTGATATATTTGTCATCTGGAGGTTGTTTTTCCTTAAACAAACATCACCGGAAAGATGTTGACGAACTCTTCCACTTTGTAAGATTTACTTTGCATTTTGAATACTTTAACTCTATCTAATCTTAAGATGATCCACCTGGATCAAACCTTCCCACTAGAAAGCTTTTTGGCCACAAAAAGTATGAAATCATTCAGAAAATAAGTGAGGACATGTTTGTCTCACTTGTCCTATATCACCTATCTATTCTTCCTGGAACCTGTACATATGACTCAGCAATACAATGATCAACACTGCACTGACATTGTTAAGTACATTAATCACATCTTCATTCAACATTGTCGAAACCAACCACATACTGTTGATGAGTAATAAGATGAATATAAACATTGAACCTGTGAAAGAGATTGTACCCAAACCATGCTGACTTTTAACCATAGAAACACTATCAACCAAAACAGGTGCATTGTAGTGA
>SNQJ01S0034612.1:24097-35071 GCA_010110895.2 Picea sitchensis
AGTCCCTCCAAGTCGGAGAGAAGCCAACTGAATTTTAACAGCATCTTCAGTAAACTTTTGAATCCTACAATAAACTTCAATTTGACGGATCCAATTGTCCAATTTTTCAGCATTAAGCTCTCCATTATACATAGGTAATTCAAACTTAATATCAAGATTTAAATGAGGCATACTAAGATCAACTTTTGTTTTTTTCTTTTCAAATGGAAAAGGAATAGAACCATCGAGAAAACATGGAGAAGTTGGTGGAGATTTAGGGGGTTCCTCACCACCTCCTTCTTTTTTATATTCTGTATGAGATGGTCCACCTTGTTCACTTTCTTTCTATCTTGATAGAGCTCCTCTACCATTGTTTTCATTCTCATGAAAGCTTTCAGAAATTCCCCTTCAGAAGAGATAGAAGAAGTTGCTTCTTCTCCTTTTGGTGAAGACATCCTTCCTCTTCTTGAACCAATCTCTGGATCAAACTCTTCAAGTTCTCCTTCACCATGCTAAAGCCTGGATCTTGTTAGCATCAACTCACAAAGCAATGGTTAACCTCGCTCTGATACCAACTTGATCTGAAAATCAACTTGATCTAAAATTCAAGATCTTTTAACCATTATTTGCATGTGAATTTTTAACTGTTAACCATATTTGTAATGCAAACTTAAAGAATCATCCATCAAGCACATGAGCACATAAACATGTAAGCAAACCATATATGAACAAGAATTGGTAACGAAGTTCACCAGACCCCCTGGCTATGTCTCCGAACCACTTTCCAAATGGGAAGGATGATAGATTAAGTATTCAAATGCTTACAAAGTGAATTCTGAATTATGTCTGTCATATACAGTAACAGACTTCAACAACAGCTGCAAGATGAAATTCTGAGACTTTTAAGCATGAACATGAATACCTTTCTGTGTATCTGAAAGATTCTATGAGCACTTTTCTGTCTGGATGACTGAATGCAAAAACTGAAGCTGGATCTAGAATCCTTGAGAAAAATCGAGACTTTTGAGTATAAACTTGATATATTTCAGAACTGGACTCAGAATGCCCTTCTTGGCACAATTCCCAAAATCTACCTCTTATCTGTATAGTTTGTACGGCCTCGAGATGCATGAAAATATAGAACCACCTCGATCTATGTGCAAAACCACCTCGATTTTCATGCAAATCCACCTTCGTCTACATGCAAAACCACCTCGGTCATTGTGCAAAACCACCTCGGGCTGTGTGCCAGTCTCTGCCTGCATCAAAACTCTCACTTCAGGATCCGTGCCCATGCCTCATTTAAATAATGGAAAGGCAAACCAAAAAGGGGCATGGGCCATAGGCCACGCACCCACACAAATCCCATCAATTTCAGAACTTTATAAGGTTATCGTGCCACTTCTTGCCACGTCTCGTGGCGGTGGCGTGTTGGTAGTTTTGGTGGTTAGGGGGGCGGAAGTCCCGGGGTCAAACCCGCGGGATTCTCCTCCCACCGCATATGTGATTTTGATATATATATGGCATATGGTTTGAACTTTAGCGTATTTATATGGTTGGATTTTGGTTATAACATATGGTTTGATATATGATTATGGCATATGGTTGAACTTTGGCATATTTATATGTTTCGATTTTGGTTATAACATATGGTTTGATATATGATTATGGCATATGGTTTAATAACATTTAAATACCAAGGAGGCCTCGGTGTTGGCAAGGTTAAGGGCTAAGCCCTTGACCACCCCCTTTTTTCCCAACCATGGGTTCATGGTGGCCTTATCCTAAGGTCTTGGGTTCAATTCCCATAGCCCCAAATTACATTTTTTAACCATTTCTAACCATTTTTCACCATCTTTGACGAAACTTCAACTGCTGATATCTTTGTCATCTGGAGGTCGTTTTTCTCGAAACGAACGTCACCGGAAATATGCTGACGAACTCTTACACTTTGTAAGATTTACTTTTCATTTTGAATACTTTAACTCTATCTAATTTTAAGATGATCCACCTGGATCAATCACCCACTTTAAATTCCCTGTGAGTTCTATTCTTGTCAGCATAGATTTTCTTCCTGTCTTGGGTAGTCTTTAAATTTTGTTTAATATTCATCATTTTATCTTTCATTTCTCTGAGAAACTCTGGCCCAATCACTTCTCTGTCAGCTGGGTTGTCCCATCCTACTGGTGTGTTGCACTTTCTACCATAAAGTGCCTCAAATGGGCTCATCTTCAGTGATTCTTGATACCCATTGTTGTAGGAAAATTATACCAAGTGTAGATAATATTCCCATTTAGATGGTTTGTCCATCACATACATCCTTATCATATCCTCTATCACTCGGTTCACCCTTTATATTTTCCCATCAGACTCGGAATGATAGGTTGTGTTGAAGCTCATATTTGTTATGAACCCTTTGAATAACCCCTTCCATAACTTTGAGGTAAACTTTGGTTCTTTGTCAGACACAATTGTCTTGGGCATGGCATGCAAGCGTGTTACTTTCCTCATATAAATATCAACAACATTGGTTGCCTTGTGATTAACCTTCATAGGAATGAAATGGGCATCTTTAGTAAGATTTTCCACCACCACCATGATAGCATCATGTTGCTTGTTTGTTCTGAGAAATTGGGTGATGAAATCCATTGTCACCACTTCCCACTTCCACTCAGTAATCGGAAATGGATGCAGCAACCCAACTGGGTATGTATGCTCATCCTTGACCTTTTGACACTCCAAGCATTTAGCAATGTACTCAGCAATCTCCTTTTTCATTCCTGGCCAATAATATTGGCTCTTGACTGCTGAAACTATTTGATGATATCCTGGGTGTCCAACATAAGGTACATTATGCATCTCTTTTAAAATCGTACTCCTCAATTCATGAGAATTGGGTACATAAATTATATTCCTGTACAAGAGAATTCCATCAATTCCCACTTCATAATCTTCATCTTTCTGCCGCATTTTACCTTGTTGTAATGTTGTTACCAATTCCATGTACTGCAAATCAAATTTTGCAACCTCATAAATTATTCCTTTAATATCAATATGATACATGTTAATGGATGTAGCATGAAGTTCATGCACTCTCCTACTGAGTGCATCAGACACTTGGTTCTCCTTTCCTTTGATGTGCTTAATATCAAAGTTATACTCACAGACCAATTCCAACCATCTACTCTGACTAGCATTCAAAGTTGGTTCATCAAACAAATATTTTAGGTCATTATGGTCTGTCCTCAGCTCAAACCTCTTTCCCATGGGGTAGTGCCTCCACTTCTTCAAAGCGTGCACTATGGTTGCCAAATCCAAATCATGAGTGGCATAGAGCCTTTTATGCTCTTTCAATTTTCTAGACTCGAAACATATCACAAACCCATTCTGACTGAGGACTCCACCAATTCCTTCTTTGCACGCATCTTTGCAAACCAAAAAATCT
This sequence comes from Picea sitchensis, assembly GCA_010110895.2. Taxonomy (NCBI): domain Eukaryota; kingdom Viridiplantae; phylum Streptophyta; class Pinopsida; order Pinales; family Pinaceae; genus Picea; species Picea sitchensis. The sequence goes on from SNQJ01S0034612.1 coordinate 27,522, forward strand.
TCATTTGGATCAGCAATCCTCAAAATTGGACCATTGGTTAACAATTGCTTCAATTGTTGGAAGCTATTTTCACACTCTGTTGTCCATTGAAACTTCACCCCCTTCCTTTGCAAGGAAGTGATTGGGTGAGAAATTCTCGAAAACCATGCAATGAATCTTTTGTAGTAACCAGCTAGACCCATGAAGGATCTAAATTATGTCACATTATTAGGTGTTATCCACCCTTTAATGGCCTCAATCTTTTCAGGGTTCATTGCTATCCCTTCTTCGGATATGATATGCCCCAAATAATGAATTCTATTTTGATAAAATGAGCACTTTCTCAATTTGGCATACAATTGGTGCTCTCTTCGAACTTGTAACACCATCCTCAAATGATGTTCATATTCTTCTTCTAACTTGGAATACACAAGGATGTTATCCAAAAATACAATGAAAAACTCATTCATCAAGCACATGAAAACAGTCGATGCATTTGATAACCCAAATGGGACCACTGTGAATTCGTAGTGACCATACCTTTTCCTAAAGGTGGTCTTGCTGATGTATTCATCTATGATCCTTACTTGATGATATCTTGATCTGAGGTCAATATTTGAGAATATCTTTGCATCATTTAACTAATCAAAGAGATCATCGATCCTTAGCAAAGGATACTTGTTATTTATAGTTACTTTATTAAATTGTCTGAAATCGATGCACAATCTCAATGTCCCATATTTCTTCTTCACAAAAAAGATTGGGGCACCCCAAGGTGACACACTTGGGCATATATAGCCCTTCTTTAGAAGCTTTTGTTGAGCACTCAACACACCCTAAAAGGCCTGTAGCAATTTTTTATTTTTAGGTACCACTTGATCTTTTGAACTGTCTGATTCGATTTAATTTTGAGAAATGTTTTGTCCTTGCTTATTCCCATGACTCTCATCATCTATTTAGGTTTGTTTTAACTTATGAAACCCCATGAATTAAAGGACTTAACACCTGAATAAAGAGTTGACAGCCGAAACACTTCACCTGACGGGCTCAGATTCGACATCGGAAGGAATTCAAAGAAGGGAAAGAACCACTCGGAAAACCTCAGTCGTCGAGCGTCAATCCCCATCATCACCGGAAAAAGGAAGTTTCAGTTTTGCATCAAGTCTTGCATAAGGATATCGTTGATAGCTAATTCCACTTTGGCATCAGTAAAAGATGAGGGGGATAGATGTTAATGAAGAGAGAAGAGACATCATCGATATTCGATGCCCGACGCGATTATCGGAATCGGGGAGAACCTAAAAGATCGCAACAAACATTATGAACGCACTAAAATTTATTCCCGATCGTCAATCCCCAATGCGTTTTCGGCATCGGGACTTTTTCGGAGGAGCTAATCCGAAGAAAGCACTTGATATATTTATCATCGATCGTCGACCCTGGATACTTTTCGGCATCGGCAAGATAAGGTTTGTTTTAGAATGAATAACTTAAGGAAATTCCCGACTCCAATCGATACATGCGAATTAGGTCACCGGTCTTCAACGCCATGTGTCTTTACCAAATTGGAGAACTGTACGGTATAGTTTTACCCCGAGTCATTCTTGGTTCCCTAGGTCAAAGTCACACCTCTGAGTCAGCTTTTCCATGGAAGCATTGTACAGTGAGATTGATCGGCATCGGATCTTTTTGTAGAAGGACATCGATGAAAACGTTCATAACACATCCTCGATCCCCGATCTACCCACTGAGAGAGAAACACGATGGAAAGTTTTAACATTAGATTCGATCATATTTTGAGCATTTAAGGGGCTAATCAATACCAAATCCCGCTTTAGTTGCTACCTCATGCACCAATCAAAACAACCATTTAAAGTCACCGATAGATCACATCACCACCTCCGCCTCCACTGTCAACCCACGGTGAATTTAAGTTATGGAGATTCGGCGAAAGATTTGTTTAAATTTCACTCATCACCCGAATTGAATGGATGATGCGACACGGTAAGTTCTTCTCTGGTTTAAATTCTCTTTAGTTGTTGTAAACGAAATCATTCTGTGCATGAGAAAATTTAGAGCATCTGAAGAAGCAAGATGAGTAATTCGAAGGCTGTAGAGATCCTGTGAGTATCAAAAGAACCAAGTTTTAGCAAGATTCACAAGTATGTATCCAACTATGTAAATTTTACATGGCTACAAATTATATGTTTCTTATCCGGTTTTGTTCTATACACAGTCTCTGAAGGTTTATTTTAGTTGCAGGAACAATGCCGCCAAGAAATCCAACCACCAGATGATCGTCGAGGGCATCGAAGCTGAAAGAACTAGAGGTAGGTGAAGGCTCCTATCCAGGGGCCAAAAAACAATTGGAATACACTATGAGACCGAAACCAGTCATCAAACAGCAACAAAGAATTTTTTTATTCATCCTCCGACCTTTGGAGATAAAGAGGCAAGCACATGGTCCAAGATGGCACTCCCACATTGGGGAGAATTATTTAACAAGATCATTTGGGAGGAATGCCCATAATATATCCCACACAGTGATCCAGATGCAAGAGCGCTTGACGACGAGGTGTTCTCGAACATTCAACAGTTGTACCTGCATATTGTGGCAAGTAGAACCCCTGTTTTTCCCTGTATTGAAGTCCTGAAGTGGCTCATTGACCACACAGACACACAAAAATGTTTAATCAATGATGAAAATGGTGGGTGTGTCGGATTGTTTCTTCTGGTTGAGGTTCAGAAATACTACAATCTTAGAGATCCTGAGAAGTGCCTGAACACAGAATTCGTGGTGAATTTCTACGAATGCCACGACACCAACCTCATGGTGGAGGGAGGACAAGAAGTATACCAACCAGAGCACTGGATGGTACAGGACAACCAATTTGAGGGAGCCATACATCTATTTGATGGATCTCATCTGTCGATTATATGGAGAGAAGGAATACTCTAGATTTTCAGAAGCATGGATGCCCTTGACTTACACAGTGGCGATCTCTGGGAGCATTTTCAACTCGAGAGCGATAATTTCTAAACAACTGAGCATCTATATACAACAGGCTCAAACGTCAAAGGAAGGAGAGACACCAGCTTTCTATGTGCCTTCATATTTGCTCGATGTCATGTGTGCTAGAAACATCTTTGCCAGCATGAATCTGAGCTAGCATGTCGCAAAGCTCCCAGTCCATGTCTATTTCAGCGTGTTGTGGGAGAAAAGGTATAAAAAGTCTTACTCACTCACCTTCGATGAATTCATCGCAAGGATTTATTTTATTCTTTTTAAGAAGGAATGCTCCAGACTATCGGTTGCATCCAATAAAATGATATCCAAGGTAGGCCACTGGTACCTAGATGAGTGTGACACCTACATCAGGGTGTTCGGGGCCACTAGAGCATCACATATCCTACTAGATCATGTCTCGGACCGGCTTGTAATAGGAGAAATATGCTATCAAACCATCTTGCAAGGATACAACGCCACCCTGGTCAAGGATAAGAAGCGGGCATTCATACCCTATGGTTTCCATATATTGGACAACTGAGAGGGGGGGGGTGAATCAGTTGTTACCGTGCTTAAACAATTTTTCTTATTTTAACTCTTTACAGAGCACTCAATGAAAATCACAATAATGCAGGGAAGTAAGCAATAGAACATTTAGCATCATTCACACATATGAGATACACAGAGACAAATATTTCCTGAGGAAACCCATAAAGGGTAAAAACCTCTTCTTCTTTATATGATAAGTAATCTTTGCATGTTGTACATTATCATACTTATGAGCACCAACTCATAATGAGGCTACAACCTCTATTTTGCAAGCTGCTACTTGCTAAGAGCACCAACTCTCTGAATTCTCTAGCACCCACNACACATATGAGATACACAGAGACAGATATTTCCTGAGGAAACCCATACAGGGTAAAAACCTCTTCTTATTTATATGATAAGTAATCTTTACATTATTTACATTATCATACATATGAGCACCAACTCATAATGAGGCTACAACCTCTGTTTTGCAAGCTACTACTTGTTGAGAGCACCAACTCTCTGGATTCTCTAACACCAACTAGAAGGAAGCACCAACTCCCTGGTTTCTCTAACACCCACTTGAAGGAAGCACCAACTCCCTAAGTGTTCCAGCACCAACTGGATGGAAGCACCAACTTCCAGTCACACAGGTACCAACCTGTATAACAGAGAACAATAGTTTTCCCTTGCACCACCCTGCCACCCTGGTTTCTCTGGCTGCAACCAGATGGAAGCTACAACTCCCTGCGTTCAAGCACCCACTTGAACCTCTGAGGACAACAGTCCTCCCTAGCACCTCCCTACCACCCTGAAATATAAATAAATGATTGAATAACCAACAACACAGATAAATCAATTCTTACCACTTCTTCACTGTTCTGCAATTCTTCTCTACTACACTATTCTTCTGCTCTATTCTCCTGTATCAGTGTCTCTCTACCTGCATCTTCTTGCACTTTCTGATCTTCTGCTTTTCTCTACAAGTGTAGCTCAGCCTTCTTTTACTGTCTCAGCTATGCATCTATGTTCTTTTCTTCTGTTGCGCTTTATGCTCTGCGTGCCATGTCCCTTCTATGCACCATTCATCTTCTGTGCATTTCAGCTACTGCACTCTGCCTCCTTCTAGACACCTGAATCACTCACAACAACAACCCCCATATCTTCTTTGTTTTGCAGTCTTATAGTCTCTGTGCACCTTGTGCATTCCATATGTGCAATGCTTCTGCATGCTCTTCATGTCGAGTGCTCTACCTGATCATCATGGAAAATCTTCAGCTTCTCAGGCGGTTAAACCCACGTGTCCATCATCACTAGGTGTTATGTCGAGATTCCTTAGCCTGTCAAGAAGTCGAGACTCTTCGTCTTCTCTATCATAGTCGAGCTCATCCTCTCTGTTGCAGTTACAGGTTTCAATGCTCTTCCATATGTCAATCACCTCTATGAACAGTCTTCATTCCACTGACAGATGCCTTGAGACAGTTTATATCCTCTCGCAATCACACTGAAGTCTCTTTGATTTTACTGTGCAGAAACAATCAGTGGTTTCTGGCAGTTACATAGTGAACCTCTTGAGCCTTACGCCTTTGTCACATTTCACCTTTCCTTTCACATGTGGCCTCAGGCAGTGACCACAGCCTACACCAAAATTTGTTTTTGCATTTCGACATTTCGAGATTTCATATGTCGCGAATTCCTGTTGTGAGGCATCTCGACTCTCCAAGTTGCGATCTCTGAAACTCTATGTCGCAATTTCACATTTCAGCATTTCGTGATTTTGGCAATTCTTGTGATGAGATATCTTGACGCTCCATGTCACGATCCCCTAAATGGAGCTTGGTTGCACTAGATCCTTCCTCCACCTTCCGTAGATGTGACCACTGACTGTGACCACAGCCTTATTCAAAAACGTATTTCGCACTTTCTCATTTCAGGGATTCTGGGATGAGTCATCTCGACTCTCCATGTCACAAGATCCGAAATAGAGCTTGGCTTATATAGCTCTTCTCTCTATCTCTCGACAATGTGACCATGACATGTGACCACTCTCCAATCAAACAAGCACTTTGCTCTCTAGATCAACGGTCCACGATCCATGTTGATTGGATGGCTATCCTCTACCCCGAAACTTCAGCCTTCGGGACTTTGGGGGAGAATTCATGCTAAAACTCCCGGAGTGATTTCACTCTTGCGTCACTCGATGACGTGTCGTGACCCGAGTGGCTACCACGTGTCACTCAGAATTGTGATTTCTAGTGGCCTGAAATGCCAAATCAACTTGACACTTGTCATTGTCTAATCGTGCCACATGTCAATACTGACGTAGTCTTCCACCTATCGTTTCTGAAATGGTCTGCCACATTCACCTCCTGGATCTGACGGCCGAGATCAAACCTTGATCCAACAGCTAGGATTATTTCACAAATTCACGAGCCTTCATTGTGCCTGATTCAGGATTTTGACGTTTCGCATTTCGCAACTTCGAGACTCCTGTGATGAAGAGTCTCGACTCTTGATGCCTCCAACTCCTGGTATCCGAAACTCCGAGATGTGCCTGTTTCGGGATTTCGGCGTTTTGCATTCCACAACTTCGGGACTCCTGTGATCAAGAGTCTCGACTCTTGACTCCTCCAACTCCCGGTATCTGAAACTCTGGAATGGAGTCTTTAACATGCTCGCTTTGGGATTTCGACATTTCGTACTTCGGTGTTTCGACATTTCTGTGATGAAGTGTTTCCTTGACACCTCCAACTCTCGGTATCCGAAACTCTGACATGGAGTCTTTGTTGATGTGCCTGTTTCGGGATTTTGTAAGCCCAATTCTCCTAACACTTTAAAGAACGTGTAGGTTCTCCTGGATCCAACGATGGTCGGACCCTGTGCTTAGATCTAACGCTCGAGATATGTCCTCCATCTTTGCGTTCCTCCTGTCTAAATTCAGATCTTACTGTCATTGGGAATTCTGAATGGGATCCAATGATCATTGTCGCTTCTCCTCCCGAGCTTACACATCCTCCTGACTTGGAGTAATTTCTAAGTGTCAAAGGCCTTGACCTTTGACCTATCTAAGATCCTGAGTATGTTATCTCTCTTGATCTTTGGAAATGAGTTAACCTCATCCCTGGTGCACACCTATGCACTGCGTGCAACTCTGCGCTAATCCTCCTGAGCTTACGTTGTTCCTGGTTTTCCATCACTACACACTCTAATCTTTCCATCAATGACAAGCACACTTTGCCTGTAAACATGCTAACAATCTCCCCCTTTAGCATTGATGGCAACCCTGAATGACTGCGCTAATCTATTTGGACCTCCAACTGTAGCATCTGGTCCAGACCACTCCTCTTCTCCCCCTTTGACATCAATGTCAAAGAAAACATGCTCCCCCTGAGCTACTGCAGTAGTTTTAGGAGATATCAAATATTAAACCAGCACAAACTCCCCCTGACAGGATGGAATCTCTTATTTGAGGCCTGCAAAATATTTGTATCTAAACCAGAGTCTTCTCCTTCTAATTCTTGGACCTGTTCATCTTCATCTTCAACTGTGTCCTCTGTAGTAGACTCAATATTTCTCTCCTCTCTTACTGGGACTCCTTCATCAACCTTTTCTTGTCATAACTGGATGACTCCCCCTGTCACTATTATCTCTCTGCTTCTGATTATTTCCCCCCTTTGTTCCTAAAAGGTTATCTTTCCTTGACAAGGTATTTCCTCTTGTTATCTCTACAAGATGTCATGTATATCATTTTGTAAAACAAAATTTTTTTGTTCAATATGTTGTTTTCCTACTGAAACATTGCGTAACTGTAGCTCGTACTTTTCAAACAACCCTTGGATCTCCCCATTGATTCTCATCAATATCTATTACTGCAATTTCATTTTTCTTCCATGATGCATACAATCCAAGTCTTTTATGACCATATTCAATCACAAGAAAAAAACGCTACAACCACTCTCATACCCACTTTTCTTTTTCATAGACGAAGGACCTGTATTAGGTTTCTTAGGAGTACTGATTTCTTCCTTGTTGT
>SNQJ01S0034612.1:35435-65351 GCA_010110895.2 Picea sitchensis
TACATGTTGTACATTATCATACTTATGAGAACTAACTCATAATGAGGCTACAACCTCTGTTTTTCAAGCTGCTACTTGTTAAGAGCACCAACTCTCTGAATTCTCTAGCACCCACTATAAGGAAGCACTAACTCCCTGTTTTCTCTAGCACCAACTAGAAGAAAGCACCAACTCCCTGGTTTCTCTAGCACCCACTAGAAGGAAGCACCAACTCCCTGGTTTCTCTAGCACCCACTAGAAGGAATCACCAACTTCCTAAGTGTTCCAGCACCAACTTCCAATCACACAGGCACCAACCTGTATAACAGAGAACAACAATTCTCCCTTGCACCACCCTACCACCCTGGTTTCTCTGGCTGCAACCAGATGGAAGCTACAACTCCCTACATTCAAGCACCCACTTGAACCTCTGAGGACAACAATCCTCCCTAGCACCTCCCTACCACCCTGAAATATAAATAAATGATTGAATAACCAACAACACAGATAAATCAATTCTTACCACTTCTTCATTGTTCTGCAATTCTTCTCTGCTACACTATTCTTTTGCTCTGTTCTCCTGTATCAGTGTCTCTCTGCCTGCATCTTCTTATGCTTTCTGATCTTCTTATTTTCTCTACAAGTGTAGCTCATCCTTCTTTTATTGTCTCAGCTATGCATCTCTTTTCTTTTCTTCTGCTGCGCTTTATGCTCTGCATGCCATGTCCCTTCTATGCACCATTCCTCTTCTGTGCATTTCAGCTGCTGCACTTTGCCTCCTTCTACACACCTGAATCACTCACAACAACAGCCCCCATATCTTCTTTGTTCTACATTCTTATAGTCTCTGTGCATCTTGTGCATTCCATATGTGCAATGCTTCTGCATGCTCTTCATGTCGAGTGCTCTGCCTGATCATCATGGCAACTCTTCAGCTTCTCTGGCAGTTAAACCCATGCGTCCATCATCACTGGGTGTTATGTCGAGATTCCTTAGCCTGTCAAGCAGTCAAGACTCTTCGTCTTCTCTATCATAGTCGAGCTCATCCTCTCTGTTGCAGTTACAGGTTTCAACTCTCTTCCATCTTTCAATCGCCTCTATGAACATTCTTCATTCCACTGGAAGATGCCTTGAGACACTCCAGCTCCTCTCGCAATCACATTGAAGTCTCTTTGATTTTACTGTGTAGAAACAATCAGTGGTTTCTGGCAGTTACACTGTGAACCTCTTGAGCCTTATTCCTTTAGCACCTTTCACCTTTCCTTTCACATGTGGCCTCAGACGGTGACCACAACCTACACCAAAAGGTGTTTTCTCATTTCGGCATTTCAGGATTTCATATGTCGTGAATTCCTGTTGAGAGGCATCTCAACTCTCCAAGTCGCAATATTTGAAACTCTATGTCACAATTTCGCATTTCATCATTTCGCGATTTCCACAATTCTTGTGATGATATATATTGACGCTCCATGTCACGATCCCTAAAATGGAGGTTGGTTGCACTAGCTCCTTCCTCCACCTTCCGCAGACGTGACCACTGGCTGTGATCACAACCTTATTCAAAAACGTATTTCGCACTTTCACATTTCGGGGATTCTGTGATGAGTCGTCTTGACTCTCCATGTCACGAGCTCCGAAATAGAGCTTGGCTTCTATAGCTCTTCTCTCCAGCTCTCGACAATGTGACCATGAGATGTGACCACTCTCCAATCAAACAAGCACTTCACTCTCCAGATCAACGGTCCACGATCCATGGTGATCGGACGACTATCCTTTGCCCCGGGACTTCAGCCTTCGGGACTTTGGGGGAGAATTCATGTTAAAACTCCTGAAGCAAAACTCCCAGAGTGAGGTCACTCTTGCGTCACTCGATGATGTGTCATGACCCGAGTGGCTGCCACGTGTCACTCATAATTGTGATTGCCAATGGCCTGAAATGCCAAATCAACTTGACACTTGTCATTGTATGATCATGCCATGTGTCAATACTAATGTAGTCTTCCACCTGTCCTTTCTGATGTGGTCTGCCACATTAACCTCCTGGATCTGATGGCCCAAATCAAACCTCAATCCAACAACTAGGATTATTTCACAAATTCACGAGCCTTCATTATGCCTGATTCAGGATTTTGGTGTTTCACATTTCGCAACTTCGAGACTCCTCTGATGAAGAGTCTCGACTCTTGACTCCTCCAGCTCCTAGTATCCGAAACTCCGAGATGTGCCTGTTTTGGGATTTCAACGTTTCTCATTCCGCAACTTCAGGACTCCTATGATCAAGAGTCTCGACTCTTGACTCCTCCAACTCCTGGTATCCGAAACTCCGGAATGGAGTCTTTGACATGCTCTCTTTGGGATTTCGGCGTTTCGCACTTCGTCGTTTCGACATTTCTGTGATGAAGTGTTTCCTTGACACCTCCAACTCCTGGTATCCGAAACTCTGACATGGATTCTTTGTTGATGTGCCTATTTTGGGATTTTGTAAGCCCGCTTCTCCTAGCACTTTAAAGAACATGCAGGTTCTCCTGGATCCAACGATGGTCAAACCCTGCGCTCGGATCTAATGCCCGAGATCTATCCTCCATCTTTACGCTCCTCCTATCTGGATTCAGATCTAATGGTCATCGAGAATTTTGAATGGGATCCAATAATCATTGTCGCTTCTCTGCCCGAGCTTACACATCCTCCTGACTTGGAGTAATTTCTAAGTGTCAAAGGCATCGACCTTTGATCCGTCTAAGATCCTGAGTACGCTATCTCTCTTGAGATTTGGAAATGAGTTAACCTCATCCCTGGTGCACACCTACGCACTGCGTGTGACTATGTGATAATCCTCCTGAGCTTACATTTTTCCTGTTTTTCCATCGCTGCACACTCTGATCTTTCCATCAATGACAAGCACACTCTGCCTGTAAACATGCCAACACCATATAGGTTTCTACTTGGTAAAGGACACTACTCAAGCCAAACAAGAAGGGTTGAGCCAACTCGAGTTCAGATTCCAGATAGGCCAATTCCACAAGAACGATCCAAAGGGCTTGGTCTTGCAACATGCTTCACAATTGTCATCATGCTCGTCGTATGCCCACGAAAAATTCGAAGATGAATTCTTCATAGAAAATGCCCAGGACTGGGACAAGGTGGTAGCAAGGATGGTCGACCCCAAAATAACTAGGTTTAGGACCATGATCCTGGATGAATAGGTGATGACAATAGAACAGTCGATTCAAGAGGCCCTCAGATCTGGGGAATAAATCCGAGCGACATAGGCAATAGAGGTTCCCCTGGTGGCTCCGGTGTAAGATAGGGGATTTTCTATGACACATGATTCATGGGCGAGGGGACTACTCATGATAGAACAAGTTCAGCAAGTAATTGATCAGTTGTAGGACGACCCAGACCTCGTGGGAATGACAAGGGCCCTTGCCGAGAACCAATATGAAAGCCAGGTAGGTCCAAGAGGCCCCGAGCTAATGCAAATTGATGAAATCATCGGGTTAAATAACCCTGAATTTACAACACCACAGGTCGGACCACCGAGGGACTTTTTAGCTCCGTTAGATATAGTAAGAATATCATGGAGAGAAAGTGCACCAAACTCCCTCCGCAACTTGATAACAATATATGATGATGAAGAAATTTTGGAGGTGTCCCTAGTGACTCCTGTGCAGATCACAGAGGAAAAGGAGCCCGAGAAGGCATCTTCCCCAGGTCTCGATGCTCAAATCCAGGGCCTTCCATAGAATGACCAAGAGGTCAAAATTGTCTTAGACACTGAGATACTTGATGTACCAGAGACCCAAATGGATAGTCTGATGGACGAGCCAGGGTCGAGCGAACAAAAGGAAGAAGTTACACAGTAGGAAATCGGTGTCTCAACAACCGATTATCAAGTAAGTACTGAGCCTACCCATGATGCTTCAATTTCAATAGGTACTCAACCTCTTGATGAGAAACAACCAAAGGCTGGACCTTCAGAACACATGGAAGAAGTTCAAGAACCCAATCTTGAACAGATATACACCATCGGAGGCCTGGGAAATATGCTTACCTAGGGATATCAACAAATCTTTGAACCCATGGATGAAGTCGCTGATATACAGGCCATATCCTATGACCAAAAAAAGAAAGCTATCGTGAATAGAACCACCAAGAAGAGGAGGATTACCCTAGATCACTCCATTCTCATAACCACAGAGGAAAAACCAGTCAACACAGAGCATGCCAAGACATCTGAACTTATCGACGCAGGGATGGAAATCACAGATGCCACCCTGGACAGAGAAAAAGGGGATGAAGAGGAGATGGTCATTTCTCTAAAGGAACTGGAACATCTACACCATTTGTCGAAATATTACCAATACACCAAAAAGGTCATGGTGTTCCTGAGGAGTGAATTCCAGGAGGCCTACAGTAAATTTACAAATGAATGGCACCTATTCACTGCAAGGATAGTCGAGCTTCAAGAAGACACCCTCATGGCACTGGAAACATGAAAGAATATGGAAATGTGGTACGAGAAAGCACGCCAGCCATGGAAAGGATAGACTACATCAGCGTGGTTCAACAGGGTCGAGATACCGAAGAGCACGACATTCGGGTGCTAAGGGAAAGCAGCATCGACCGCATAAAGAAATTGGCTGAATATTGGGTAAAAATGGCTCAAGAACGTCATTGGGAAATCCAAGAGAAATGCATCGAGTGCGAAAAAAGATGGACCAAGATCAACCGAGAAATGAGAGACATCGGCCTCCCCGAATTCGCCACACTCGATGACTTTGTCAACTTGCGCGACATAGTCAAATTACATGATGAACAAGACTCATCATGGGTTGTGGAGATAGAAAGGGTGGTGAACATGGCGCCAGGTCAAGTGCAGCAGTTCATGGAACACTCGATAAAAGCTCGAACCATGTTGTAGCAGTTAAGTATTAGAATAGTCAAGTATCGGGCACGTGTAGTAGAGATAAGAGAGATCCTTTCGACCCCAATGGAACAACATAGATTCTCATATGCCAACACATGTGAGGATATCTTCATCAAATGGTCGGAGTACGAGAAGAGTCATCCACTCAAGTGAGATCATTGGATGACTCTTAGAAGACCGAGAAAAGAAAGCGTTGTGTGGCAAGTTTTGTTTTACTTAGCTTCACTTTTAATAGTTATTTTTAGTTAATAATATGTTATAAATAGGAGGATCGACCCGTTAGCAAGGGGTCGATGGTTGTTGCAAAGACCCTCATTTTTGGATTTGTAAAGAACTATTTCGGAGCTGCCTTAATTGAGAAGTCATGTTTAGGACCAGAGACAAGTTTGTGTTTTTCATCAAAAGCGTGTGTGATTGGATCTGAAGAAGAATTATTTCTGATTTTATCTCATGAATGGATGTTGTAACGAGTAAGAGCTTATGAATTTGTTGATGATTTATCTGATTCAATATTTTTATAGTTCTTGTCTTTAATGATGAAAAGTAAATCGTTGTGTTAATATGTGATTGATGATTAGAGTTAAGGAAATTATTTTTCTTGCCATTATTTATTGCATGTGTGTTTTATTCTAATAATCATATCTCAGTCAATAATTGGAACATCGGCAGGTCAATGTATTAGTACTAGGCTTGTGGTCGAGAATCATTGTCCACATGCTAGAGTGAATGGCTTATCCCAAGCTCATTCTTCTCCAGTAGTTAATATTTCCTACTTTGTTACCTAGTTGGTTTATACTGGATTTTATTTTGTATCGGTCCCACCTATAAGAGAAAATACAAAAAAAGAAAAGAATGTCTGAACTAGAGGAGGAGATTTCACAAGAAAACATAAAGCCCATCGACTAATTGGTCGGATCGCGAGATCTAGAGAACCATTCCACCATTAAACATTGCAGAGTCTAATTGGGCCTCAGTGGCGAGTTTGGTTCCTATTTTTGAGTTAAAGGGATTTAGGACCCTTCAATAGAATTGGCGCTAGAAGGAGGGCCTGGAGAATGAATGGCTGACATTATTTTCTACAAAATCTTCCACACATCCTGTAGATTCAAAATAGACCACATGCATGGATATTCATTCCCAAGACATCCCACACACACTGAGTACTCCTGAAATGAGTAACTCACCCCATCAAGAGGAAGAAAATCTATTCCCTGATATACCTTACATTCTTCCTCATGAGGAATTGAACCAACTCAGAAGAATCACAAGAGCTTACGCCCGACAGATCGGTGCGTTGCCCTTAGCTCTATTACTTCCTCGAAGAAAACAAATAAGCAGACCAGTGGTCGAGTCCCTCGACCAGGTTTTTGTACACACAGTAGAAGACCTAATAGATTTTTCCCTCACCGAAATCGAACATCCTCTTAATCTAATCCCTGAGACACTAGCTGACAACTTCTCCTAGCCCAACGGTTTTTTCAAAGAGGAAGGGTTTAACTCAGAACGCTCCGTTTTGGGATCGGAAGACATGGAAGATAACAATGATCATAATGAATAAAGGGGAAACCCACCTCAAAATAATCAACCTTGGTTGGCTAGATATGCTTCGGTCATCCCTGGGCGAGTACATAACCTTCCTTGACATCCAAAAATGTTACTCCCTAAATTTGACCCTAAAACCTCAGGATTGCCTGAAGACCATATCAAAAAATTCATACTAGCTATCATACTGATGAATTTCCAACATGAAGACGTAGTATGCAGGTTTTTCCCCTACACTTTTGAGAATTCAGCCTCCACGTGGTATTTTAACTTACCTGTAGGATCCATAACTAGTTGGACGAAGTTTCAAAAGGACTTTCTAGATAATTTTGTAGAAGAAACCACTACAGGAGCTTTGATGGCTGAGTTGTTCGCCGCCACCATGAGTTCAAAGGAGAGGGTTAAAGACTTCAATCAAATATTCACCACTATCTAAAACAAATTCCAACCCGAAGCTAAACCCACTCAGGAGTTGCAAATCGAAGTATATGTTAATTCTCTCCTAGCTTCTATTTCCATGTTTGTAAAGAGGGCTGCCAAAGAAACCTTAGCTGAAAATTTTGAAGAAGCCAAAACGATAGAATTTCAAATGAAGTGATGTAAAGAAGGTCAGGTCTCATTAGTTAATAAATAAGTTCAACCTTCTCTTAGGAGAGGATTACTGTTGACTAGACCCCCAGGAAAACAAATAGAACAAGGTCCCGAAAAGGGAAGGGGGTACATAGAAGACCTACAACACATGGTCAAGAAGTTGCCAAACAAGATCATAGACATGAAAAAAAGTGCAGGGGAAGGAAACCAAGGCCAGAGGCCCTATAAACCTGTTTTTAAAATAAATCCATCGTTCAAAGAAATTGAACCTTCCCTAGCCAACTTAAACATCGATTTGGGAAACGTAGCATCCGACTCTTTCTGCACTTATCACCAAGAGAAACACTCTGAAAGAGACTGCCCACAATGGTTTCATGCCATGAATTTGATGGCCAACAGGTTTCTAGATGAAGTTTCCTTGACCGAACAATCAAGCAGATCAGTTATGAGTATTGTTGATGAGGAAGAAGTTGGTCCACCAAAACAAACAACCATGCTAATATGGGACTCTGACCTACCAATGGCTTCCGAAAACCTATTTGAGGTTCAAGAACCACCCGCAAAGGCCTTGGCTGTGAAAACACAAAGTAGGGGTCAACCTATCTCAAACAATCTTACTATTTCCCAAACTTTGGGAGGAAGACCAGCTCCCGATCACCCGAAAGAACCTTTTGTTCCCCGAAGGAATCCTATAAACATCCATACACGAGAATCGCCCAAGCTAGACTAAAACATAATAGAAGACTTGAAAAAGTTGAAATCAAACATATCGGTCATGGACATATGTGGAATCCCTCAGCAAAAGGACTTTCTATTACAAGCATTGAAATCTGTAGAAAATCCTACAACAATCACTAACCAAGGAGAAAATCTAACTCCCACGGATCTAAGGAATAAACCAACTGTGAATGCCTGCTCTGAAGATAAGAAGGGAAAACCTTTTGTCCCTTCGTTCCTTTTGACATTTGAAGTCTTCAACAGAAACCTCCATAATTGTTTGGTTGATTCAGGAGCATCCTCTAATGTCATGCCATTGTCTATTTGCAAAAAATTAAACACAGTCCCTCTCAAAATCGATAAACATGTTATACAACTAGACAGAACCTAGGTGAAGGTTATGGGAGAGCTCAAAGGTGTGATGATCATAATAGCGACACACCCTATATTTTTGCAAGTAATTGACATCATCATAGTAGATATCCCCAAATATTATGGATTGTTATTGAGCCGAGATTGGTCTGAGAAGTTAAACGAATACTTTAGTACAGACTGGGCTCACCATTGGTTGCCATTAAAGGGACACACGAATATGATCAGGATCGATAGGGAAAGATATCTAAAACATATTGTCACCGACTTAGAAACCCTTAATGAACCCTCATCGGTAGATTTCCCCGTGCTAGGAAATTATTCCTGTGACTCTGATTTCAGGAATTTCTCCCCCCTCTCATCTAATGTCCCTCTTACTCAAAACTCTGAAATGATTTTTCAAGAAAACTTGCCTATAGTGACAGAGGAAACCCTCTTTTGTCAAGGACCTGTGTTAGAAATCATGGAACAAGTAGGAGAAAAGAAGGAAAGTGGTAGGAAAAGGGCAACTGACAACTTTTTCTCACTAATTTGGACCTTATACTTTGATGGACATAAATCGCAAGAAGGGTCAGGGGCAGGGTGCATCCTCATTGATCCAAAAGGTAAATGACATTTCCCGTCCTGTAGACTAGAATTTGAGTGCACAAACAACATCGTCGAGTATGAAGCTCTAGTGCAAGGGCTAAAGAAAGCCATAGACTTAAATGTTAAATAATTGAAGGTTTTCAGATATTCTAAAATCATCGTCAAACAAGTAAGGAACACTATACATTGCAACTCTCCACACCTAAAGAATTACCAACAGGAAGTGCACAGACTAATAGAGCATTTTGAAGCCTTCAACATTACAACGATCCCCAGAACAAAGAACATTCTTGATGATTCTCTAGCCACCGCTACCTCAAGGTTATCACCTCTAGAAGACTATGAAGCCTCTTGATTCACTGTGGAGCTTCTCTACAAACCGTCGGTGCCCAACAATATTTCTAATTGGAAGGTATTTGAAGGAGATGAACAGATCATAAACGTTTTGACCAATCAGGATAATTTTAAAGACTTGTCTATTGATGATGAAGTATTCCAGGAGAAAATAGCAGAAACCGATCCTCATACAGATCAATCGACTGAGAAACCAAGATCTCACACGATACTGAAAGGGGTATCTAATTTAGAAAACCTTTTTGACTTAAAAGAAAGGTTCAAAGGGTCAACCAACACCAAGATGGGGAGTTTGTGTCCCATGAATAAAACTATAAATCTAGGAACCCCAACAAACCCCAAGAATATAAATCTCGGCAAGACAGTATCTAAAGAGGAAAGGAAGGCCTATCTCAAAATTTTCAGACAATATCAAGATGTTTTTTCTTGGTCTTATCGAGATCTGAAAACTTATGATACCCATATCATTCAACATACTATCCCATTAAAACTCGAAGTGAAACCCTTCCAACAGAAGCTATGAAAGTACCACTCATCCCTGGAGCCTCTCATGTGTCAGGAGTTAAAGAAACTACTAGATGCCAAAATTATCTTCTAGGTTAGACACTCTACATGGGTAGAAAATTTGGTTCCTGTGAGGAAAAAGTCTGGGGAGATCCGCCTATGCATAGATTTCAGAAACCTCAACAAAGCTTCAAAAAAGGACAACTACCCAGTCCCACCAATGGAGAAACTTTTTCAGACCGTGTCAGGCACTGATATTTTCTCCCTGCTGGACGGTTTCTCAGGTTACAACCAGGTTCTAGTTTCAGAAGAAGACCACTTGAAAACTACCTTTTGAACTAAGTGGGGAACCTTCTCTTATAAATGTATTCCCTTTGGGTTAATCAATGCAGGGGAAACCTTCCAAAGGGCCATGGGCGTAGCTTTTCAAGGACTAATCAACCAATTTGTAGTAGTCTATTTGGATGACGTGAATGTGTATTCAAAGAACAGAGAAGATCACATCCAACATTTAACCCAGATTTTTGAAAGGTGTAGGAAATACGGTATATCTTTAAACCCTAAGAAAACTATTTTTGGGGTCGAGGAAGGTAAGTTGTTAGGCCACATTATATCTCAAGAAGGCATTCGCTTAGACCCAGAACGGATTAGGGATATAGCTCATCTTCCATTACCCCACAACAAAAAGGCTATGCAATCATTCTTTGGAAAAATCAATTTTGTCAGGAAATTCACCCCCGATTTCGCTGAAATGATAAAACCCTTACAAAAAATGATCCGTAAAGATGTTGAATTTAAGTGGGACGATGAACGGAAAAGGGATTTCATCAATATTAAGACTGTGATATCTTAATCCCCAGTGTTGCGAAGTCACGATTTTAGCAAATATTTCTTCCTCTATACTTTCGCCTCCGACCAATCGTTAGTTGCAGTATTGACTCAGAAGGATGATGACAACAATGAGGCCCCGGTATCATTCATGAGCACTAATCTCCAATGGGATGAACTAAATTACCCTGCTATAGATAAGCATGCTTATGTGGTATACAAGGTAGTAAAACACTTCAGATATCACATCCTTAAGAACCATACCAAAGTCATTGTGCCTCACCCTACAGTGCGATCCCTATTGACTCAAAAGGAGATGGGGGAAAGAAGAGGAAATTGGATGGCAGTAGTTCAAGAATTTGATCTAGATATAAAACCTTCTAAATTGGTTAAGGGACAAGGGTTATGCAAATTGGTAGTTGAAGCCCAGGATCAAGTAAATGAAGACCTCGGATGGGAGAATGAATTGGCATTATGGTGTGGTGAAGCTTCATACGTCTCCCCAGGGCATGAGTCTTGGTACGAAAAACTGACTTATCTCCTGCATCATGGAACTTTTTCGGAAAACCTAAACCCTAGGGAAAGGAGAGCCCTCGGGTTAAGATCTGCACAATATCGCCTCGTAAATTCGGTGCTCTTTCGTGTTAATTATGATGGGGTACTTTTAAGATGTCTCAAACGTGAAAATGTAGACAAAGTTCTGAAGGAGCTCCATGATAGTCGTGCAGGTGGACATTTCGCAGCAAACACCATAGCTCATAAAATACTGAGAGTTGGCTATTATTGGCCTACTATGTTCAGGGATGCTCACACATGCACTAGAAACTGTAAAACTTGTCAAATAAGCATGGGGAGGGAGAAGAGAGCAGTTGTCCCACTCCAACCGGTGGACATTTCCAGGCCATTCGAGCAATGGGGGTTAGATATCATAGGAGAAATTACATCGATTTCTTCAAAAAAGCATAGATACATACTAATTGCCACAGACTATTTCACGAAATGGGCAGAGGCCATCCCTCTGGCTCATGTAAATGAAAAGGTGGTGATCCAATTCATAGAACAACAGCTGATCACAAGGTTCGGTGTGCCTTCTGTCCTTGTTTTTTATAATGCAGCTTACTTTTCTTCCACCTTATTGACAGAGTTTTCTCTAGATAAAGGAATCATAATCAGATACTCTACAAACTACTATCCACAGGGTAACGGAGTGGTCAAATCAACGAATAAGAACCTAGTAAGGATATTAAATAAAACAGTTGTAGACAACCAGAGGAATTGGCACAGTTCACTCCACAAAGACTTATGGGATGATAGAGTGACACCCAAGGAAGCCATAGGGAATTTCTCATACTTTTTGGTATATGAACAGGAAACCATTCTCCCAAATGGGCTATATATCACATCTCTTCAACTTGCTCAGGATTTCAGAGGACAACCCTCATCAGTCATACAACAAAGAATTGATACCATCCTCATGCTAGAAGAAGAAAGGGAGAAAGAAAAATCAAAGTTCATATCTCATCGGCATATAGTTAAAAGGTGGTTTGATAAGCATAAGGCTAAAGAGAAGAATTTTGAAGTGGGAGATTTAGTCCTAAAATGGGATAGAGCAAATGAGTCGAAAGGAAAACATTATAAGTTTCAGAATCTATGGCTCGAACCTTTCCTGGTGGCCAAGAAGATTGAGGTAGGCACGTATCGGCTGCAGAATCTGAGGGGGGAACCTGATTCCCTCTCGGTGAATGGCCAAGCCATAAAACAATATTTTCATTAAAAAAAAAATGTTTATATTTTCACGGTGTTTGTTTTAGGTATGTCGATTGTAGAATGTATTTTTGTTTTTGTCTCTTGCTATTGTATTTCTCTAATTTTGAATATTTTGTTTAGCAAGAAAATGGTTGACCTCAATTCATGCAATATAACGAACTATGTTCCTAACTCATCGCTCACATACAACACAAGAAGCGCTAGAGGACCTGTGGTTTTTTTAAGGGGTTCTCTATCTAACCTGTGCAGATGAACAACCTTGGAAAAGTGATGAAGTGTATGCCTGGTGGTCTGATAAAACCTTAAGGGAAATATGGTAAGATGGAAAGGACTACATGTACCTCAGAGACAGAGCTAGAAAAATCACCTTAACCATCTCATTTTGCAAATAACAGACGTCCTTCTCTCCCACTCGCTCAGGGCATTTTGTTGAAATAAAATCAACTATATAAAATAAGTGCACAGTAGGAGAGGGTATGCATATAACTCCTCTGGGGCTATGGATGCTCGTTGGCAGTGGAGAAAGGTTTGTGACTTCGTCAGACTATGGACGCTCGTTGGCAGCGGAGCAACACCGTAGCAAGTAAATAAGGGTAACTAAAGGGCTTAGTGTCAGTGACTTATTTACTAGACTCTTGTCAAAAGGGGCGTGAGTCAAGGTTACAATAAATGATGGTGGAATAAAGGTTGAAAACCCCACAGGCAGGCCCAAATGCACTAACCAGGGAATTTCAAATGCAAGGATAAAAGAGGACCTGATAAAAAACCAGTTAATTTATTACTCAGCTTTTGCATCACCTTCACCTGAACCCAAGGTAGGAACAGAGATTCTGCTTTCACCCAGTAAGTCTCCATTTGTTAAGCACTCAACACACACTAAAGGCCTTTGACATTTTTTTCATTTTGGGTACCACATGATCTTTTGCACTATCTGATTCGATTTAATTTTGAGAAATGTTTTTTCTTTCCTTATTCCCGTGACTTTCATCACCTATTTAGGTTTGTTTGAACTTATGAAACACCATAACTTAAAGGACTTAATAGCTGAATAAAAAGTCGACAGCCAAAACACTTCACCTGACGTGCTCAGATTCGGCATCAGAAGGAATTCAAAGAAGGGAAAGAACCACTCAAAAAACCTCATTCGTCGAGCCCCCATCGGCATTGGCAAAAGGCAGTTTTTGTTTTGCGTCGAGTCTTGCGTAAGGATATCGCCAATATCCGATTCCACTTCGGCATCGGTAAAATACGAGGGGGATAGACGTTAATGAAGAGAGAAGAGACATTATCGATAGTTGATGCCCAACGTGCTTATCAGAATCGGGGATAACCTAAAAAGATCATAACAAACATTCTGATCATGCTAAAAGTTATTCCTGATCACCGATCCCCGATGCGTTTTTGGCATCAAGACTTTTTCGAGGGAGCTAAGCTGAAGAAAGCACTTGATATATTTAACGTCGATCTTCGACCCTGGATACTTTTCAGCATCAGCAAGCTAAGGTTTTTTTTAGAACGAATAACTTAAGGAAAGTCCCGACTCCGATTAATACGCGCGAATTAGGTCACCGGTCTTCAATGCCACATATCTTTACCAAATTGGAGAACCGTACGGTATAGTTTTACCCCGATTCATTCTTGGTTCCCTAGGTCCAAGTCACACCTCCAAGTCAGCTTTTCCATGGCAGCATTGTACGGTGATATTGATTGACATAGGATCTTTTTTCAGAAGGACATCAATGAAAACGTTCATAACACATCCCCGATCCCCGATCCACCCACTAAGAGAGCGACATGATGGGACGTTTTAGAGTTAGATACAATCAGATTTTGAGAATTTAAGGGGCTAATCAATACCAAATCTCGCATTAGTTTCTATCTCGTGCACCAATCAAAATAGTCGTTTAAAATCACCGATAGATCACATCACCACCTGCGCCTCTGTTGTCAACCCACGATGAATTTAAGTTATAGAAATTCGGCGGCAGAATTTTTTAAATTTCACTCATCACCCGAATTGAATGGCTGATGCAACATGGTAAGTTCCTCTCTGGTTTAAATTCTCTTGAGCCGTTGTAAACAAAATCATTCTATGCATGAGTAAATTCAGAGCATCCGAAGAAGTAAGACGAGTAATTTGAAGGCTGCGGAGATCCCGTGAGTATCAAAATAACCAGGTTTTAGCAAGCTTCACAGGTATGTATCCAAATCTATAAAATTTACATGGATACAAATTATATGTTTCTTATCCGGTTTTTTTCTTTACATAGTCTCTGAAGGTTTATTTTAGTTGCAGGAAAAATTCCGCCAACAAATCCAACCACTAGACGATCGTCGAGGGAATCGAAGTTGAAAGAAATAGAGGTAGGTGAAGGCTCCTCTCCAGGGGCCGCAAAAAAATTGGAATACACTCTGAGACTGGAACCAGTCATCAAAACAATAATGAAGAAGGTTTTTATTTAGCCTCCAGCCTTTGGAGATACAGAGGAAAGAACAGGGTCCAAGATGGCACTCCCACATTGTGGAGAACTATTTAACAAGATCAACTGGGAGGAATACCCAGAATATATCCCACATAGTGATCCATATGTAAGAGTGATCGACAACGAGGTGTTCCCAAACATCTGACGGTCATACCTGCATATGGTGGCAAGAAAAACCCCTATTTTTTCCTGTATTGAAGTCCTAAAGTGGCTCATCGACCACACAGACACACAGAAATGTTTAATAAATGATGAAAATGGTGGGTGTGTCGGAGTGTTTCTATCGGTAGACGTTCATAAATAATACAAGCTTAGAGATCTTAAGGAGCAGCTGAACACAGACTTCTTGGTGAATTTCTATGATTGCCACGACACCAGTCGGGTAATGGCCTCATGGTGGAGGGAGGACAAGAAGTACACCAACCGGAGCATTGGATGGTACGGGACTACCAATTTGAGGGAGACATACATCTATTCGATGGATCTCATATGTCTATTATATGGAGAGAAGGACTACTCCAGATTTTCAGAAGCATGGATTCCCTTTGCTTACACAGTGGAAATCTCCGAGAGCAGTTTCAACTGGGTAGTGATAATTTCTAAACAACTGAGCATTTGTATACAACAGCCTCAAATGTCAAAGGAAGGAGAGACACCAACTTTCTAAATGGCTTCATATTTGCTCAATGTCATGTGCGACAGAAACATCTTCATCGGCATGAGTCTGAACTGGCATGTCGTGGAGCTCATGTTCCATGTCTATTTCAGCGTGTTGTGGGAGAATAGGTATAAAAAGTCTTACTCCCTCATCTGCGATGAATTCATCTTGAGAATTTATTTTATTCTTTTTAAGAACGAATGCCCGAGACTATCAGTTGTGGCCAAGAAAATGATATCCAAGGTAGGCTACTGATACCTGGATGAGCGCAACACCTACATCAGGGTGTTCGGGGCCACTGGAGCACCACATATCCTACTAGCTCATGTCTCAGACCATCTTGTAATAGGATAAATATGCTATCAAACCTTCTTGCAAGGCTATAACGCCACCTTGGTCAAGGACAAGAAGCGAGCATTCATACCCTATGGTTTCCATATAGGTTTCTACTTGATAAAGGACACTGCTCAAGCCAAACAAGATGGGTTGATCCATCTCGAGTTCATATTCTATACAAGTCGATTCCTCAAGCATGATCCAAAGGGCCTGGTTTTGCAACATTCTTCACAAGTGTCGTCCTGTTGGTTGTACACCCACGAAAAATTTGAAGATGAAGTCTTCACAAAAAATGCCCAAGACTGGGACGAGGTGGTAGCAAGGATGGCCAACCCCAAAGTGACCAGGTTTAGGGCCATGATCCTGGATGAACAGGCGATGAAAATAGAGCAGTTGGCTCAAGAGGCCCTCAAAGCCAGGGAAGAAATAAGAGCAACAGAGGCAACAGAGGTTCCCTTGGTGGCTCCGGTGTAGGATAGGGGATTTCCTATGACACAAGATGCACGGGTGAGGAGACTACTCATGATATAACAAATGCAACAAGTAATTGATCAACTGCAAGATGACTAGGGCCTCATGAGAATGACAAGGGCCCCTACCAACAACCCATATGAAATCTATGTAGGTCCAAGAGGCCCCGAGCTAATACAAATTGATGAAATCGTCGGGTTAGATAACCCTGAAGCTACAACGCCATAGGCCGAACCACCGAGGGACATTTCATCTCAGCCAGAGATAGTAAGAATATCAGGGAGAGAAAGTGCACCAAACCCCCTCCGTAACTTGATAACAATCTATGATGATGAAGAAAGTTCGAAGGTGTCCCTGGTGACTCATGTGTAGATCACAGAGGAAAAGGAGCCCGAGAAGGAATCTTCCCCAGCTCTTGATGCTCAAATTCAGGGCCTTCCATAGAATGACCAGGAGGTCAAAAGTGTCTTAGACACTGAGATACTCGATGTACCAGAGACCCAAATGTATATTCCGACGGAAAATCCAGAGTCGGGCAAACAAAAGGAATAATTTCCATAACAATAAATCGACGTCTCAACAGTTGATTATCAAGTAAGTACTGAGCCTACCCATGATGCTTCAATTTCAACTGGTACTCAACTTCCCGATGAGAAATAACTAGATTCTGGACCTTCGGAACACACAAAATAAGTTCAAGAACCCAATATTGAACAGATATACATCGTCGAAGGCCTAGGAAATATGCTTACCTGGGGAGATCAGCAAATCCCCGAACTCGTGGATGAAGTGGTTGATATACAGGCCATATCCTATGATCGGAAAAGGAAATATATCATGAATAGAACCACCAAGAAGAGGAGGATTACCCTAGATCACTCCATCCTCATCACCACAGAGGAAAAATTGATCAACACAGAGCATGCCAAGACATCTGAACTTATCGACGCAGGGATGACAATCACAGATGCCACCCTAGACAGAGAAAAAATGGATGAAGAGGAGTTGGTCACTACTCTGAAGGAATTGGAACATCTATGCCATTCGGTGAAATATTACCAAGACACCACACAGTCCGTGGTGTTCTTGAGGAGCGAATTCTAGAAGGCCTACAGTAAATTTATAGATGAACGACACCTATTCACTGTAAGGATAGTCAAGCTTCAAGAAGACACCCTCATGGTGCTAGAAACGTGCAGGGATATGGAAAGGTGGTACAAGAAAGAACACCAAGCCATGGAAAAGATAGACTACATCAGCGTAGTTCAACAGGGCCAAGATACCGAAGAACAGGGCATCTGAGTGCTAAGGGAAAGCAGCATCGACTACATAAACAAATCGGTCGAATATTGCATAAAAATGGCTCAAGAACCTCATCGATAAATCCAATAGAAATGGGTCGAGTGTGAAAAACGCTAGACCAAGATCAACTGAGCAATGAGAGACATCGGCCTCCCCAAATTCGGCACACCTGATGACTTTGTCGACTTGCGCGACATAGTCAAATTACATGCCAAACAAGACTCATCATGGGTTGCGAAGATAGAAAGGGTGGTGAACATGGCGCCAGGTCAAGTGCAGGAGTTCATGGAACACCCGATCAAATCTCGAACCATGTTGCAACATTTAAGTATTAGAATACTCAAGTATCGGGCACAGGCAGTAGAGATAAGAGAGATCCTTTCGGCCCCAATGGAACAACATAGATTCTCATATTCCCACACATGTGAGGATCTCTTCGTCAAATGGTCGGAGTACGAGAAGAGTCATCCACTCAAGTGAGATCATTGGATGACTCTTAGAAGACTGAGAGAAGAAAGCGTTGTGTGGCGAGTTTTTTTTTACTTAGCTGCACTTTTAATAGTTATTTTTAGTTAATAATATTCTATAAATAGGAGGATCGGCCCATTATCATGGGGTCGATGGTTGTTGCAAAGACCCTCATTTTTGGATTTGTAAAGAACTATTTTGGAGCTTCCTTAATTGAGAAGTCATGTTTAGGACCAGATACAAGTTTGTGTTTTTCATCAAAAGCGTCTGTGATTGGATCTGAAGAAGAATTATTTCTAATTGTATCTCATCAATGGATGTTGTAACGAGTAAGAGCTTCTGAATTTGTTGATGAGTTATCTGATTCAATATTTTTATAGTTCTTTTCTTTAATGATGAAAATTAAATCGTCACGTTAATATGTGATTGATGATTAGAGTTAAGGAAATTATTTTTCTTTCCATCATTTATTGCATGTGTGTTTTCTTCTGATAATCATATCTTAGTCAATAATTGGAACACCGGTAGGTTAATGTATTAGTACTAGGCTTGTGGTCAAGAATCATTGTCTGCATGCTAGAGTGAACGGGTTATCCCAAGCTCAGCGTTCTCCAATAGTTAAGCTTTCCTACTTTGTTACCTAGTTGGAAATAATTGGCAGACATTCCTGTAACACTTCTTCAGCTGCATTGCTGAGATATCTCAGACAGTAACTACCCTAGGGATTCCTTGGACTGCTCTTGAGTTCCCTTCCTCATCCAGGAAATTAAATGCCTTGTTATGACAATATAATACATCATGGTGTTGGTACAACCAATCAATACCAATTAGACAGTCATATGATCCCAATGGAAGGATGTTGGCACAGGGGCAGACCAAGGGTTCAACGATTAATAGCGCACCAACAAAACCCTGACTACCATCCCTTTTGGAAACACCTGCGAAGCAGGTGAGGTCTCACCCGAGGTAGAAGAAGGGAGGGTTACAGGACGCAGGTGTTTGTAACTAGGTTGGGACACAGATCTATGATAAAATCACTTCGTAGAATATTCTATTAACACTTATAAGGTGACATGCATTAGTTTCTTAACATCGCAGAGCATAATCAAAGATAGATCGGCGCAGTAGAAACAAATTATTATATACCCTGAGAACTTAACACTTAGCATTATAAGTTAGATCTAGCATTCATTTACCCTTAACACAAGTAATTCACTTTAGAAACAAAAGATCTATCTATTATACATCATAATCAAAGCACTAAGAAGATTCATAACAGAAATAACACAACACAAAGCAAACCATGAGACACTAGATATGCGTGGTTCACCCTAGGGTGGGGCTACGTCCACAAACCGCTTCGCCTCTTTATTATTCGCCAAGATATTAAATTCATTCACTCCTATGCACTAAGCGACAGAGTCGAGCTCCACACGAGAAATGAGATCTGTTCACTAAGCACTAGATCCTCCTTCCAAAACTAGGTCAAATGCACAGATCCAAACCCTCTATCACAACATTTGTACCTTCTACAAATTCATAGCTAAGTACAAAGCGTCAATGCACATACATTCCTTTGCACAAAGCAACTCTGTTCACATAGAAATACATTCACTTCTCTTCTTCTACAATACCTTCCCCTTTATTTATACTTTACAAACTCTTACAATAAGGCCTAAACATGGGAAAACCCATGGGCCGACATCCCATGAACCTGTTACAAAATCCTAGAGGACCCTTTACTAGGTCCACATAACCCTAAAAAATGGGTGAGATGAGCGATCTCAGCTCCTCCTGGGCACTCCTTCTTCGACCAATGTGTCGAATTCCAAAAGTGGGCCAAATCTGACCAAATTTTCCTCAAAACTTGGTTGAGGGCCAACAGGCCCCCAAGACTCACCTGTGACTCTTCCCGAGTCACTCAGGTCTGAAAAATGTTTCTTTGAACGCCTCAATCTTAACTCGAGTTGCCTCAACTTGTTGCCTCACCTGAGCCTCTTTCTCATCGAGCTCCTGGACTGTATGCTCTGTAACAGGCCCTTCCAAGCGATGTTCTACTGCTGCAATGACTTGATATAGTTGTGAGCCCTGTCCATCAATCTCCTCAAACACCTTGCAAAATTCATACTACACAGGTTGTAGCTTATGTGTTACTTCCATTACATTACCTTGGAGGGCAGTGATTTATTCTTGTATTGTGCACTACTCCTGGGATCTCTTCATCCTTTCCACTGTGGTGAGGAGATTCATCTGTGCCTGCAACGAAAATTCTTGTTGTTGAACTTCCTGTAACTATACGTCTAGATTCTTTAGATATGGATCCTCGACGAGGAATTCATATGTCTCGGTGCTCCTGTCACTTAACTGTTTACATTATGAGGTGAGGGCTCTTATACTTGCTACTATATTTTTGGCAGACTCCTCCCTCTGGTCATGCACCTCCTATGTGGTGCTAGATACTGTTCGGGCCTCCAGATCAGTTATCCTAGCCTGAAGTTGTTGGAGGGTCTCTGCGAGCTCCACTACTTGAGCTTTGACCGACTCTTGCTCCTCCTGTGCCAAGTCTGGCACAGAGCAACATGATTTACTTATCACTTCTTTGACCACGGCTTGTTCTGCAAGAATATTCTCTTTTTCCCTTTGTAGCTGGGCTTTTTCCTCCTGAAACTTCACCTAAAGCTCTACTTTGTCACTTTCATGGGCAGCTACACTATCCTGGGTTGCTCATAATTTTACTTGTGCTTCGTCTTTCTCCTTTTGCAAGGCTTCTGTAGCCTCCTACTTATCTTCCTAATCTCTCTGGAATCGAGCTTCTGTTGCATCCGCAATCCTTCTCAATTGGGCTGGTTCATCCCCCAATTTTGTAGTCTGTGACGAGGAAGGAGCAGACGGTACTGTGCAAACCAAACGAACGATCTATTGCACTTCCTTCAATTCTCTCTCAATACTTCCATATAACTCCTTCTGCTTCACTCTGTATCTCTGCAACATGTCTTCAGAGGTGTCCTCCATACCTCTGCAGACTAGACTGATGTCGTCATCAGTGAGAGTGGCTTCCAACTGTGGCTTATTTGCGCATGTCTTATTCCTTTCTAAAGGTTTCTTCAAGGAAACCTTCCTCTTTTGCAGCGTCATTGTCCCAACAGGGGGATCTTAAGGTGGTGTAGCTTCGCCTCCTCCTTTCTCTTCTTCTCTTTCATCTCTTCCTCTTTGTCCTTCTTCTTCATCTTCTCCTCCTCCTGGCGATTTAGACCCATTATCTCCAAAAGCATTGTCCTCTTCATCACTCTCTATGTCCTGGACTTCATCCTTCTTTTTCTGCTTCTTCATCCCACTGGACTGTTTAACATGTTCAAATCATGTAACTATGGGGATTCCTATGGTGTCAGTGTCGGATAATTCTGCATCGACGATAGGTACAAGAAACTCCTCTGGCCATTCCTTTGTAATCTGCTCCATATCTTCATTTGTTAGCCTGTAGTATGACTACAATTATTTTTGGTGCTCATCTCTTTGCACGGTGATGTAGATGATGTGGGGATCAGCGTGGAACTTTGTTATGGGTCGGTACTGATGCAGGGTGCACAGTTTCATATGCGGTAATGATTCGATGGCGACCTTCAACTGCTGGTAATATCCATGAAACACGGCATTGGATTGCCACTGCTTCGTCATGTCATTGGTATACCACAGAGTATAAAATTGAGCAGCCAATGGCTCCGAAGGTTTGATCTCTAGGAAAGTGGCTCCTTTAGAAATTTTCCAAGCGACAAATGCGATCAAAATTATGAACCAACTGTAATGGAATTCATATCTCAAGTCTTGGGCTTCATGGCAATCCTTTTCTAATTTGTTGATGAGGTAGTTCACCCAGTTCATCTGTATGCCCTTCACACACTTTCCTACGAGGTCTACCACGAACCCGATGACCTGTGTGGGGTAGTTATTCCTCACTAGCTTGCCAGCTAAGAGTTTAGAAGCAAGGCGCACTACGCCATCCTGTATCGAGGCTACCTTGTAACCTCGCTTTCCTTTTTCTACCTCTCTGTAAGCTTCTTTGATGCATTGTGCTAACGAATGGTCTGAGGCCTTCCTTGGGTAAAAATGTTGTGGGTCAGGACCCTTCACACTTAAACCTATGATCTAGTGGATCAACTTTGGATCCACAGTAATCCTTTTGTCGAGCCATAGATACCTGCCATGATAGCATGATAGAAGGATTTTAACGAAAGCGTTAACCTCCTGGTGGCGGCCAAAATGTAGGATCTTCATCACACTCA
Source organism: Picea sitchensis (assembly GCA_010110895.2). Lineage (NCBI taxonomy): Eukaryota > Viridiplantae > Streptophyta > Pinopsida > Pinales > Pinaceae > Picea > Picea sitchensis. Next base: position 57,603 of record SNQJ01S0034612.1, read on the forward strand.
ACACGGTTGACTATGCCAACCCTTTAATCCATGTCTACAAGACGAGGTGAGGTTTCTTTCTGTTTGTCTTTATTAAATAGCGTTGAGGAGCCAACATGGTGTAGTTCTTCCAGTCTCTTAAGTTGAATTCGATGTGCTTCAACAGCGGGATCTATCCTAACTAACTCCTGACTATGTGAATTCCTTTTGGAATGTACGCAGTGAACACAGAGTACTTAAAATCCCAAGGGATACTGTCGCGGATAACAACTCCAGCCAGAGGCAGAACATATTCAGGTAGGATCGATGGGATCTGCTTCACGTTAGCCAAATCACCATGGTGCTTACTTTGTTGTTCAGTTCCGGTGTTGATATGGGTGGAACGACGTCCGGTCGAAGGGGAATCCTACAATCCCCTAGTAAACGACACTTGAATCCCTTCAGATATCGGTATGTCAGCCATTATCTTCTTAAGAACTTCCTCGACAGACTTCTCCAACTCGCTAGGTTTGCCCGACATTCTAGCTTTTAACAGATAGGCGGGGTAGACAAATGGACAAGAAGGGTAGACAAACTGACATGCGGGGTCTAGTTTCAAATATCACAGCTCAACACTTGGAAAATTCTCTGCTTAGCTCAGTCAATCATGGGTATCAAAAATTGGTCCCAGTGAAACAACCGACGAGTTAAATAAGTGGGGTATCGTGATGGATCTTCCAACGGCCAGGAAATGCTTTCATTAATGTAAATCTATCCATTATGGTGTGGTCTCAATGTCCAAAAGCGGTCCCTAAGCCCATAAATGTGTTTTATAACCATTCTGGAGAGTCATTCTAACGGTCGGGGTGCCTCCAACAGTCATATAACTTCGTCAGGGAGAAGTCCAAATCTGCATGGTCCTATTGTTCCAACAAGGTTCAAATCCTGCGAACATGTCTCCTGCGAGGTTCCAATCTGCGAAATATTTCATCTAGTTTCTGTAACTTCTTGTAGCTTTTCCAACTTAGTGTTCTTTTTGTTGAGCTTCCTTGCCTTCTTTCCTGTGCTCTGAGTTTCTTTAACTGTTTCTGGAATCCTTTTTCCCTTTTTATTCTTATCTTCCCCTAGCGTAGTGGCTTCGTACTATTGAGGTACCCTCAAATATTATGAAGTTAATATCCCTTTTCTTAACATTTCCTGAGTGGGCATACTTCTTTCTTGTATAGATATGTTCTTCAAGCCTTCTTGCATTCTTTCAACCTTGACAACTAATTCTCTTGGTTTTTGTCCCTCCTGCGTTGTTAGTTTTCTCTGCTGCTTCGACTTATCCTCTCGTTCTTCTATTAGTCGGTCTATTTTCCTAGCTATGAAATCCCTTAGTTCTTTCTTTTTCTTTTCTATAGCTTCTTCCTCTACTTTCCTTCTGATTTGATCTTTCTCAATCCAGGTCTTACCTAACAATAGTGGAAAAGGGGCATTGTCCCCAACAAACCTAATGACTTCAAATTATTCTTCAGTTGATGTTCCACGAACAATAATAGGTACATTAGTTATTATTCCCCATAAAGTTATCATCTTGCCCTTAAACAAGATTATTGTTCCTAAAGAAGGTACCATAGTAAGCTTTCCCAAAACTTCCCAAGTTTCTTTTGTCATAATATTCACTTTTGTTTCATCATCCAAGACACAATCTATGTCGAAGTCTTATATTCTTGTACTTATGCATTGTTTTTCTTTCAGGTTTTCTGGTAAACTGACATCTTTATGAACATCCATTGTTTCTTTCAACTATAATAACGTAGTATGAAATTCCTATGACCCTTTCTCTTTAGGACTTTCTAACATGCCCTTAGTCTCTTGAATATTTTCATAGTTTTATTGTCTTATGTTCATCCCTTCAACTTTAGCAATAATCCTTGGACAATCCTCAGCCTCGTGACCAACAACCTTACAACAAAGACAAATAGGGCCTACCCCAGGACATTCCTTATCAAGATGTCCCGGCCTTCTGCAATTATAACACAAATTCAATCCTCTTTTTCTTTTAAATGTTCCCCAATATTTTATGTATTGCACACTTCTCCTAGGATCATAGTGCTGGACCTGCAATCTGCAAAAAACAATTCTAGTTTTCTGCATCCACTTATTAGTCCAAAAACTCTCTTTGTGCATAGGAATAACATATTTTTCTTCATTTCCATTAACTTTACTCAAATCAACTCTTTCTTTCAACTGCACCCTAGCCTTTAGACTAGGACAGAATCTATTAAACATACTTAAATTCATGCTTTCGAAACAAAAAATTTCACTTATCTTTCTCTTACCAAAGCACAAATCTTACCTCTTTTAGGATCTTACCTCTTTTCTTCGGAACAGATTACTTTCTTGGCACAAAGATAATTCACAAGTCAAGTAGAGTACTCCACACTTCAGCAGCAGACCTACACACAGAGCTTCTCTTTTTCTTTACTTCAATTCCCAGCAATCACAATTTCAGGTCTTGGCAATGGAACCATTTGTTGGCACAGGGGCAGACCCAGGGTTCAACACTTAACAGCGCACCAAAAAAAACCCGACTACCGACCCTTTCGAAAACACCTGCGAAGCAGGTGAGGTCTCACCTGAGTTAGAAGCAGGGGGGGTTACAGGACGCAGGTGTCTGTAACTAGGCTGGGACACAGATCTGTGATAAAATTACTTCGCAGAATATTCTATTAACGCTTAGAAGGTGACATGCATTACTTTTTTAACATCACAGAGCATAATCAAAGATAGATCAGCGTAGTAGAAACAAATGATTATATACCCTGAGCACTTAGCATTATAAGTTATATATAGCATTCATTTACCCTTAACACAAGTAATGCACTTAAGCAACATAAGATTTATCTATTATACATCATAATCAAAGCACTAAGAAGATTCATAACATAAATAACACATCACAAAGCAAACCATGAGACACCAGATATATGTGGTTCACCCCAGGGTGGGGACACGTTCACAAACTGCTTCACCTCTTTATTATTCGCCAAGATATTACATTCAGTCACTCCTATGCACTAAGCCACAGAGTCGAGCTCTGCACTAGACCGGAGATCTATGCACTACGCACTAGATCCTCCTTCCAAAACTAGGTCAAATGCACAGAGACAAACCCTCTATCACAACATTTGTACCTTCTACAAACTCACAGCCAAGCACAAAGCCTCAACTCACATACATTCCTTTGCACAAAGCAACTCTGTTCACACAGAACTACATTCACTTCTCTTCTTTTACAATACCTTCCCCTTTATTTATACTTTAAAATCCCTTACAATAAGGCCTAAACATGGGAAAACCCCATGGGCCGACATCCCATAAACTCGTTACAAAATCCTAGAGGACCCTTTATTGGGTCCACATAACCCTAAAAAATGGGCGAGATCTGCAATCTCAGCTCCGCCTGGGCGCTCCTTCTTCGACCAATGTGTCTAAGTCCAAAAGTGGGCCAAATCTAACCAAAGTTTCCTCAAAACTTGGTCGAGGGCCAACAAAGGATGTTCAAATATGCCTTGGTACTTAGCCCATTCATGTCCACTAGACATGATTTAAACAACTCGATAACTTTTCTCTTGGTTCTTGTAGCTAGCTGTACCAACCAATATTTCTCATGCTTGCTTCTTGGCAAAAGAAATCTATCCACTACCTTAGGATCTATATAGCTATGACTAGCTCCTGAATATATTAAAATAGTAAAGGCATGGTTATTGATCATACCTTTAAATTCAATCATGTTTGATTGAAACTCAGCTTGCTTGTTGTCCAGGGATGCATAGATCCTAGGTATACTTCTACCCATGTCCTCCACTGTTTTTGCTTGTTGTACATTGTGGAAAACTCTCACTTTGTCATTTTTGTGAGGACAATATCTATACTTGTGTTCTCCTTTACAACCCCAACATTGAATGGGTGTCTTCCTTGGACTTTTCCCACCAACCTCATCCATTTTGTACTCTCTAAAAGATGGTTTTCCTTGAGGACTTCTTCTGAAAAAGGGTGGCTTATTCCCCTTCTTCCTTTGTTCCTTCTTAAATTTCTTCTTGTCCTCCCAAGCCTTTTCGAAAGTAGGCTTTCATTTTTGTTGATCATATAAGCATGTTTCTCTCCTTATGGTTTCTTCCAGAGTCTTGGGATCATCATATTGTATTTTATCACTGATGAAATATGGTAGTCCACTCAGGTACCTTTGAATCTTCATTGTCTCATCCTTTATGAAGGAGACATACTTCAACAACTCTAGAAATATCCTTTCATATTCCTCAATAGTCATGTTGCCCATCTTGAGTTCAAAGAACTCTTTCATCTTTTTATCATAATACCTCTTAGTTAGGTATTTATTCTCAAAATGCCTCTTGAATTCCTTCCAAATCACATTCTTCTCTCTGAGGTGTTGCACTTGCACCAGTTGATCCCACCACATGGATGTCTTTTCTTAAAGATGGTAGATAGAAATTATTCCTTCTGCATGGGAAGAATAGTTATGCAATTGGAAATACTTCCTCATACCTAGCAGCCATGTCTCATCATCCTCATCCTTCTTATGCTCACCATCGAAAGTAGGAGGTTTGATCTTATTCATTTCTCCTTTCAACCCATCCACCCCGGACCTCCTATGCTTCTTGATAGGGGATAGACTTGAGCTACTGTGTGATCTCATATGGGAATTCTTTTGGGAGTGATGGTGATGTCTGCTACCACTCCTTGATCTTCCTTTCTTCTCAGGGTGCCATGGCTTCCTGATTTGCTGCAGCCACTCTCCTTATCCATCCTCTTTTCAATTTTGTCCAGGATTTTCATTAACTTCATATTGAAGTCTTCCTATTGTTACTTGGCCTTCATAAGCCTCTCATTGTTATCCTTATGGCTCTAGACATCTGTCTGCAATTTTTTCATGGTCTCAGCCAAATTTATGTCTTCTTCCTTTCCTCCTCCATGTCCATTGGAGTTGGTTCCATCCAAACCCAACTAGACATTCAACCCTCTGATTTCATCTTATTGGCTGAATACTACTTGTATATCCTCCATATCTCTGCACTCTATGTTGAATTTGATATGAGAATTGTTAATTATGCAAAAATGTGCAGCCAACGGGACTTTGTCAACCTAATTGTACTCAATAATTTCATGAAAACATGAACCACTCTAATTCATTAATATATATTAGACTTATTTTCTGTTGATTTCCTGAGAAATTGACTATTCAGTTCCAATTTCTAGGTGAATTTTTTTCTTCCATTGTTCAATACCTTTCCAATGCCTGCTTCCATTCTCAATTATGAGTTTTGAGCAGGAAGTTATGGATATTTGAACAATTTGTCCCTTTCTTATTCTTAAACAAAATTTTGGGTGCTAGCCCCTTTCCTTCGGCCCCCAAATTCATGTGACTAGGGGATGTGACCAAGCATTAATCGTTAGGCACTTATCCTGTGCTTCGAGCCTCTGGGGCTCCGAAGCTTCAAGGCTTCGAAGGATCTACCTCCATTACTATACATTTTCCCCAAACGTCGATTCTTTGAATACTCAGACTGTAGATTTTAACCTTGTACAATATTTACTGCAAACATATTTTCAGTAAAAAAAAAAAAAAAGACATAATGGAAAATACAATAAATTACACAGAGATTTTTCCCCTGGAAACCCAAACTGGGAAAACCAGCATATTCTATATTCATTCATCATCATACATTGTTTACAATACAATATACATATAGGATCCAGCAACATCCAAAACCCTAACCCAATGACCTAGATTAGTCAACAACCCTAATTCCTTAACCAGAAATAGAAAACCATCAACAAAGAAACCATGTGCTGAAAAACCACCTAAATATGTGACATGTTTCCCGAGGAAAATAATATAACACATACCCAACACGGAGGACGTATCGATCAATGGTCCTTATTCCTTGTTTAGATATATGGTGGACAGGAGCTCCGAGACTCCGTTCTTCGGCGGTTTCCAAAGTACATGACAACAAATCTCCTGGACCGTCGAATTAGAGAACTTGTGAAGGACGGTGGATCTACGGTCCACATTCTCTGCTCAGATCTACGGTGAATAGGAGCTTCGGGACTCCAGGCTTTAGTGGTTTCCAAAACACTTCACTACCAAACTCACGAAGTACCGACCCACCAGAGATCCCCTCTCTTGCCTCCATGTGTCATCTTTCAATCAACAGTCGAGATTAACTTTGGCCCTTCAGGAGTTCTCAACTCACAGCATATGTAACTCAAATCCTCTAGAGTACTTCTTCTCTTGACCTTGGGATCTGGCACCATGTGTGCTCGGATCAATGGTCTCGATGGACTCTGGCCTTCGGAAGTCCTTGACCTCAACTACCTACGCCTTGAATCCTCCAGACCATGGTATATACCACCATGTGTCCCCTCCCAATGAACGGAGAGGATTTACTCCGCTCTTCAAAGCTTCGGGGGTTTCACCTTCCTCTCACTTCATTTCTTTCGAACTTCAAAGTGGCAAACTCCTAGGGTCCACTTAGTACTGCACACCCAATTTCTATGTGGAAGATTCCAAGAAGAGGACACGTGGCCCAATATAAGGGGTGACACGTGTCAAGTTCTAACTGCATAATCAAACTTTCAAAAGATCAAAACACACTGACACATGACATGCATCTTGTTTGTCCACGTCACTACAAAACTTCGGGACTCCGAGACTTGGGAGGTCCGAAATTTCTTCCAACAACTTCTCCTGAACGTCGAAAACCCGAACTACTTAACCTTCTGGAGCCCACGAAGTACATCTATCACCAATAAACGTGGTGACATGTGGTCCCACCGTCGAGTGACATGTGTCAGGTTCCAATCGATCCAAAAGGATTGTCAAAAGTATGAAAATGAGTGACACATGGTGGACCTAGGTAGGTCAATGTCACCCTAGGTGACGTCATCTTACCACGTCATATCTGGTGCTTCAGGACTTCAATGATTTCCTATCTTCGACACTTTCTCAAAACTGTCAAACTTTCGAAAGGGTCCATGTCATCCTCGGTGACATCATCATGTCACATCACTTTCGCAACCCGGGGCTTCGACGATTTTGTTTTCCCATCGACACTTTCACAAAACTGTCGAACATTTCCACGTCACCCCCAGTGACATCATCATGTCACATCACTTTGGCAACCCTGACTTCGATGATTCTTCTTATTGATACTTTTTGCAGAAATGTTGAACTGTCGATTGTCAAATAGGTCCATGTCATCTTCGATGTTTCGGGACTTTGAAAATTCCGTAGATCTCTACTCATCTACCCACTTACAAAATTCTCGAAATGTTGATTGTTGACGACTGCTTCCCGTAGATTCAGGACTTCAAAAATTTCATTGTTGAACACCCCGCAACCCCCAAAATACTGAACCATGAACATTTCTTAATCCCTATCCACCTTCTCTAGATTTGATGATTTTGTGGGATCTGTCTTCTTCCGAACAAATCCAACGACCCAAATTTAACTTTGTGGCCCAATACCACGTCTGTTGTGGTTTATCAAACCGCTATACCTCATGAGCTACTGAAAACAGCCAAGGTGTTCCCCCAGCACCCTCCTGACACTATGTACATCAAATCCCTGTGCAATTTTTACTTCAAATTCCACATTTGTGGCTCGTCCAGGTTCAGTGTTGAAACCATGGGCTCTAATACCAAATCGTGGCGTCCCCCAAGCTGCCAAGTCGGGGAAATCCACTGCAATCAAGCTCTGTCCAAGCTATGATAAACATATAT